>JARHVA010003191.1:655000-852500 GCA_037957365.1 Torreya grandis | reverse complement strand
TCTTGTATGCCTCTTGATCAAACTAGAATGTTGGATTGGATTCATCAATACAAATGTCAAATTTCAATGATTGTCAATTTAAGCTATTTCAAAGGTATAATTTAATGTTTAAATGTCAAGTGATTATAAAAAAAGGATGTGTCTTCAAATCAATTTTTAAAAATTTAAATGTTTGATCTTATATTTCAAAAATATTTATAGTTGACGTGACATTTTGATTTGAATTGCAATGTTTTAACTTAAAAAGTTGACTTTTAAAAGTTTGAATAAATTTGACTTTGGAATTTTTTTAAGTTGAAAATTTTGACTTTAACTTAAGTTGACCTTTGACTTTGAAAATTTTTAAATTTCACTTGAGTTGAATTCTGAATATGAAAATGATTGACTTTGAATTAAGTTGACTTTGATTTGAAAATGTTTGACTTTGACTTTGAAAATGTTTATCTTGGTTAGGATTTGATTAAAAATTTGAAATTGGATTGGAATTGGAATTAGAACTGAATTGTAAATTATATTATATTTAGATTTGATTTAAAATAGGTAAGAAAACAATACTATGAAATCATAGTAAGGTTTCAATCATACAACATAACACTTAGGGTGGGGTAAAATTTTAATTGAAAAATGGGAAAATTAATTCCTCTTTGCAAAAATTTGTAATGACAAGGTTTGGACTAGGTTTTTTTTACTTGTTTTGATGTTTAAAGTTTTTTTAAAAATGGATATATTGACAACAACCAAGTAACAACACACATACAAGACAAGCCCTATTTTAGTGGTAAAGTGGGAGTGAAACTAAAGTGTATCCCATGTAAGTACCTTAATTTAAGTAGTGATAGATTAATTTCACTTAACCCTCAATTTAAATGGTGCATCAATATATCTTAGGGGAGTTTAGTTTCCCTCACACTACAAATAGATTGTGGCTAATGGTATTAGTTTAAAATTTTTACAATGTTTTTTAGATGGTCCATGATATACCTCATGGTATTTGAGACTCAAATTTTCTCAAAGAAGAAAAAATAATGATCAATTAGTAGGAGGATCTAGTCCCTTCATGACCACTTCATCCATAAGGTTTCAGTGAAGTGATACCAAAAATTTAAATTTTGAGGTAGCTTTTGAAACCCTAGGTATTGGATAATAGAAGTGCCTCATTTCATGATGTGTTTAAAATTCATAACCATTTAGGCCATTGAAATAATTTTTCCCTAATTTATATACCCTACTATATGTATGTGGGTTGTTAGGTACATTGGGGAATGAAGTCCTAGTCATTGCACCCTATGGAATTGTAAGAAGGTGATTAAATCGACCCCACACATCCAAAAGAAAATAAAGTTTAATATTTTTTATTCTCAATATCACATAAATGGGAAAGATAAAAGCATAATATATTATCATTTTGGGTCAAAAATAATGGTAATCTACATGCTTTTGATCACACAGGGTCCTACAAGTGGACAAGGGGAGAGCATACACATAAATAGATTATCTACAAAAAAAATTATAGACAAAGAAAACACTTAATCAATGAAACAAATTAAGTTTTTTAAAATAAAAAATTTAAGTGTGGGTTCATTCTTAAACACCAAAATGAAATATTCTATTTAAAAAATGTGTTTGTTTTTGTAATAAAACCACTTATTTAACACTTGAAACCTATAGAAAAAAGTTAGAAATTTGGTTGTGGTCTATGATCTAAAAAAGGATGTTCAAATGTGTTTGTTTAAGTCTTACCCAAATGACATAGATCAATACTACCATTTAACATAGCAATACCACTAATTTGTTAACCTATCCCATTTATATTCAAATAGAGAACAAAAACATAGAAATTGATGAAACTATTGATTAGTAGTACAATATCACTAAAATGTAAGATGATATCACTGAATAGATAAAAATTCATACATAAAATAAATAGAATACAATATAATTATTTAGTTTATAAAATCCATGATTTATTAAAGTAATATCACTAAAAATATATAACAAAAAGATGTAAGATAGAATTTACCCTAGTGTGATATCGTTGATAGTCAATTTGTTATAGTCAATATGCAGGTCAATATCATCATTTAAATTTTTAATTATGACATGCTATGAATGACAGTCTGAGTTTGACTCAATATCAATATAATCATTTATCAGTGTAATCCTACCAAAAATTAGGTCAATACCATTATTTTCCTAAAAAGATAGAAGACAAAAAATAGAGTCTATGACATCATTGATAACCAAGTTGATATTATCTATTTTAGATGGTAATATTATTGATTATTAGATTTTTACCACCATTAATTTAGAAACATAACTTTGTAAATTTGGAAGAAACATAAGATAAATAATCTAAAATTTAGATTAATTTCCCAATTAGAATAACAATGTGATGTTTTAAGAAAGGATGTGGGGTGTTTATCGCACGAGGCATGCCATATATAAATAACATGATTTAAAAAAAAATTAGACATAACATCCTAGGTGTGAGTCCTCAGATTGGGAAAAACAAAAAAGGAGATAAACAAACAAATATAAGGCAAACCAAATATGATTTATACCTTCTACATGGATGTTACCTTCTAACTTGATTTAAAGTGTTATTGTGCCTAGATTGTAGCCTTGGTGTCTTTGTCATTGCCACATCTTCATGTGGCTAAAATATCCCCTAGTCAATTATTGATTTGTTATGAATATTTGGAAGGAAGAAGTGAATCTCTCTTGATAGTTTGGTGGAGTAAGTTTGCACAAAAAAACTTTTCTATAATGAAGAATGTCTCCTTAATCTATAGACTTTTCAAAATATTGTGAACAATCAATATAATATTGAGATGGATGGTTGAAAATGGATGTTTAAACTCATAAATGTTGGATGATGAATTTGTAAGAAGACTCCATTAATGGAAACATGGAGCATGTCATAGATTTAAATCATCAACCCTTTGTGTATATAAGAGAGGTGTAATAAGTTAAGCATGTAAGAGAGGTGTCATAGATCTTTATTTGACTCCTCCCTTACCTCATTGACTTTTTACTTTTGAATGAATATTAAATTTCCAAGTGGCTTGGATGATGAGGATAAATATCAATTATTGATTTTCAAATATTTATGATATTTGCATTCCATGTAACCTCATTTTTAGAAGAAGATTAATTAGACTAATCAAACATTTATATAATTAAGTTTATTTTATCCTTTTGTAGTATCATTTATAAGGTTTAATTTATTTGATTTAATATTCATATAAATTCATTTACAATAAGGATACTAATGAAATATTACATGATTTGATATGGTTTACTTCACTAATTAGGGATATACCAATTTGTCATAGAATGTGCACATTAAATAGTTTGGATGATTTCAAATGTTTTAATGGTTTTTACGTTGGTTTTTACATTATTTTGGGAAATCATTATGATTTGTAATTTTGACATGAAATTGATAAAAATGGAGTGTTTACAATTGCATCACTATAATAAAGAAGGGGGAAATGTAGACACATAAATTTGATTAATAAATGGTTGACAATGTTTATTCTTGACATACTTACATGAATACATTCATATTTCATTCATATCCATCCCTATTATGCTCAATAACTAGTAATATCAAATTTTAGAAGTTTTTGACATTTTGGGATAAGACTACACTAGGCAGACAAGACCATAGTGTGTCCTTATCCCTTAGTGTGCCCTTGTCCTCTTACTTCCAATAGACACTTTTTGAAATATATATGTTTAATAATGGATATCCCATGATTTTCATAAGGTTGGTTTATGAAAATATTTTAAATATTCTTCTATAAAAGAACATCAAATCCATTCAATTCATTACCTAGCAATATGATTTCAAAAGTATTATATCTTGAGAAAAAGAGCATTGTTATTTGTAATTTTATTTTTATTTCTTTCTTATAGTCATAGGTGAGATTTAATAGTTTTTTATTTCAGGTCAAATACATCTATTTTCAAGCATTTGAATCAATCTTATAGCTTGATTCTTCTAGTCCACTCCTATTCCTTTATCTTATAGAGTGTTGATTTCCTTGGTGACATAACTCAAAGTTTGATCTAAGTAGTTCCCAATAATTTCATAATCTATATATGCAGGAATCAAGTGATAG
This sequence comes from Torreya grandis, assembly GCA_037957365.1. NCBI lineage: Eukaryota > Viridiplantae > Streptophyta > Pinopsida > Cupressales > Taxaceae > Torreya > Torreya grandis. The sequence goes on along the minus strand of JARHVA010003191.1, from coordinate 848,373 downwards.
CAAGCTAAGTACATGTTTTTACTCTTTTAATTAACTATTATAACATAATTTTATCTTTGCATTTTATTTTATTTGATTATATAACGTTGTATATAATTTTTTGCAATTTATTCTTTAAAAAATTAATTAATTCAAATGAATTTAAGGGTAAATAATTGTGATCACATGATTATAAATGCATTAGTATGTTAGTATGAAATCAAATTGAAAATACATACAACCTAAGGCTTAATCATATGCCCTCAAATTAGGCAAGTTCAATAAAGAGATAAACAAAGTAAATGGAAGATAAATAAACACAATCATACCTTCCCTTTGGATTTATCCTCCTTGATGGAATTAAAGTGTGGATAATCCAAAATATAGTGCTCAATATCTTTGTCAATGTCACGTAATCAATCTGACAACATCTCCCCTTGAATTATGAGTGATCGGATGAGAAATTGAAGAGTTGGTTGAAGCTTTGCTTGAAGGTTGGAAATATAAGTCTAGAATAAAAAACTTGTTTAGATGAGAAGAGTGCCTCTCAATTTATAACTTTCTCCTTTGAATATGACCTGTCTATCTTAGATCCAGATGAAGGGTGGAGAATGAGTCCTTAAAGGGGAGTTGAGAATTTAATGTTATGGGATGGAGTGTGTAATAGGTATGTAAGATCATGTCAAATAAATTTCTTACACATTATCAAATTATCATTAAATTTGCCTTGGAAAGGGGGAGATTTATGAATTTTTATTTGGAAAGTTATTGTATGATAAGGAAATCAGGAATTTATTGATTTTTAAATATTAATGACATGTGCATTATATTTAACCACAAATTTAGGGTAATTAATTAGCCTAATCACATAATTATATAATTAAGTTGATTTGTGATATTGTGGTCTCATTTACTATGTTTAAGTCGTTTGATTTAATATTTCTAGTAAGACATTTGAAAGAAGGGGACCAATTTTTAGATTTTGATGAAAAACTAAATGATCCAACATGATTTATTAACCTAATTAGCAATGAATAAATGAATTTCATAATGTGTACATAAATTTTGGAGATGAATTTGTCATGTTTTAATGATTTTCATATTTATTTATGCATTTCTGTAGAAAATCATTCTTATCGCAATTTTGACGTGGAAGTGATGAAAATGAAGTATCCATATTTTGAACCTATTTTAAAGGGTGTTGGAAGACATAAATGAAGATTCCATAAATTATTTTATAATTATTGAATAATTATGTGTTCATGTTTTGTTGATTATTGTTAAATTTACCAAAAAAAGTTCATACTAATACCCTAGATGATGTTTGATATGCCCAAGATGCCCCCTTGAGCGATTGGATGCAAAATAAATTTGATATATATGACCTAAAAATGAATAAAATGACATGTTAAATAATATAAAATGCTAAGAAATAGATAAAATAAGCAAAAATGAGACTATAAACGGATAAAGGAGCCATAAATAGGCCTCTCAAGAAGAAAATAATGCAATGCATGGGGGTAAAATTTTGATTGTTGGCTATAAATTAACCACTAGGGGTGAAAATAGTTCATTTTCACCATTATTCATTTGAATTTATATCTCTAAATTTTTTGCTTGAGTGCTTCTAGTTCAATGGCTCGTATCCTGCATCAAGACACCTTAGTAAATGAGTGAGAGTATAGGAAACCATTGGGGAATGGATAATTGGTAGGTACATTTAATTTTTGAAAATTTTCACATCTAATGACATCAATGTTAGGTATAAATAGGGAATTTCATGATTTTTTCAATTTTGATAAATCCTAAAATAATGATATTACCTGTGAAAATGATGAAAATACCTATGAAAATACTGAAATTATTATCAAAATGATGGGAATGTGATAAAATTAGTGATATTGATAAAATTAGTGTAATCACTAGAATAGGGTAAGCATCACCAAAATGGTAAATAAATAGTAAAATTAGGGTCAAATTTACCAAAATAGTGATAATGTCTCATAAAAATGTGAGAGCATCAAGAAAAATGGTGATAACACCATGAAAGGTGATAAAAAGCCAAAATGGAGAGAACTTCAGAAGAAATTGTGATAACATCTTGATAAACATTGGGATCACCAAGAAAGTGAAAAAATGGAAAAATTGTGAAAATGCTAATATAAAAAATGATATAGCCCAATTAAACAATAGTTGTAAAATAGATAAATCATCAAAATGATGAATGGAATTGGTTTTTTATGAAGTTTTTATTTGATTGGAAATTTGATTTGACTACCTTAAATGATTAGATTGATGTTTTTTATGAAAATAAGATTGATTTATTGTATTTAATGAGTTATTAATTTTTAGATAGATAGATTTGACTAAGTGTGTTGACATGCTTTGATTGCAAGAACAAGTTCAGGTTCTAATAGCTCATCAGTGATGATCATGCAAATTGTGGTCCATAGGGATTTGGACCAAGTAGGTCATGGATCTTCTCAAATCCATTAATTTATTACATGTGGTATAGATGATAGTGATCCATGTAGATATATCATTTCTTCCTAGACTAGCTAAACACTAACACTTAGAGACTATCATGTTTCACTTTCCCATTGGAGAGGCTATAGTTACTTTGGAGGACATTTAGCAGATCTTCTAAATTCTTATCTTATGGATAACTTTTAATTGGTTGATATATTGATGACATGTAGTGTTGGAAGATTTTGTTAGCATTATATATGTTGTATTATAAGATGGATTGGTTAAAATTGATGCAATAGAGTCACTATCAACAATTAATCAGGAGCCTATTATCATAATTTCCATTGTCAATAACATATTTTTACCTAACAAGAGTGGCCAATATTTTCATATGGAACTCAAAGGGGTGATCTTAGATATACATGTTGATACTATGATTTTTCTTAGAGCCGTATAGTGTTGGCTTAATTATACAAATATTTATACATGGTGTCCTATCATCATGGCAGACATATTGGGCCATCTACTTTGCTTAAAATTTGGACCTAAGAGTATATAGTTGTCAAGAGGCCAACTTTCATAAAGATTATAGAAGGGTCTAGAAGATGCACTAGATTATGACTAGTACTTGTAAGGAGGCTAACATGAACAAGAGGGGACCTAGAATTCTATCATAGGGCCATTGATGAGATGATTGATGTCAACTTTTTTTGGCACCCATACATGCATATTTAGCTTCTATGGATGGAGGATGGATTGTTGACTCAATTTATGATTACTCCATAATATATCATAGGTTACCATGAGTTCATTATTGAGAATTACCAACTTTATCATAGAGGTAGTTTGGAATGCAACATGATGTTCTAGATTGGCCTCACTACTTTGTTCATGTGTTATTTGAGATCAATAAGTGAGGACTCCTATAAATTTGACTAAGGTGGTTGGTATTTTTCCTTCATTATAATTGGTTGTATGGGCTTATGCTTGAGTATTTATAGGTGTAGGTGTTACAAAGGTGTATGTATTATGGTGGGTATATCACATGATAGTTATATTGATGAGGTTTTATCCTCCTACAACATAGTTATTAAGACATCATGTTTAACATGTAGTGCATGAACATAAATAATAGTAGCCATGATGACATGTTCAGAGATGGAAAGTGCTTATTATGAGAGATGGGGATGGGAAACCTAGATAGTTTGAGGTAAAAATACATGTACCACTTTATATTCATTCCACTCCTTAGATATAGACTTTGTAACAATAATTAATTCCCATGGATATCAATTCTAGATCTAATAGGGATGGTGGGAACACACCTAATCATGGTAGGGACATAGGAATTTTTTTAGCACATGATGGAGATGGAGGGTAGATTAGTGGACATGATGAGTAGGTTACCCTTGATATAACCATAGGGTTCAAAGGAGATGAGGATAGAGGACATGGTTCATAACAAGTAGGTCATTCAAAGCTAACTACATCAGTGATAGATTGGGCCACTATAGATAGAATATAGTAGGAGGTAGATGTCAGATTGTCTGAGATTTCAAGGCTAGAGAGCAAGATGGCCATACTATAGACATATCTAACATATGCATATGGATAGATCTTGACATTGTAAATGTATATAGATAATTTGATGATTGAGGTAGTATATATGACTACCATATATTAGTAATTAACTAGTGAGAGGGATAGATCCTAGGGTAATGTTTAGAGGTTCCATGGTGAGTGGGATGAGGCTCAATAAATCGTTACTCAATAGGGCCTCATGAATGCATTATCAAATAGTATGTAGGCAAAGGATGATGTGGGATACCATCATAATTTATATTAGGTAGTTGTTCCTACAAACTATAAGGCATCCATTTTTATTGAGTCTAGCATTCAATGGTTAGGTAGGTCATTTAAATCACATCACACCTTAGATTATTAGATATCAGTGGCATAACATCCACCACAACTATTAGTTATGATCCCACTGCAACAAACACCTCTTTATTTTATAGGCTAGAGTTTTGAGGAGAATAGGCCTTAGAGGATCCCACCACAAGATGATCAAATTTAGAGTTGTTTTTGCATGATAAATCTACATGTTTTATTATGAGATGTACATATACTTAATATATATACTTTATTTTGAGATATATATGGACATTAATTATGATACATGATGTAAACAGACTCTGATATTATTTTGATATATATGATGTTATTGTTTCACCTACTGATGTTGATGTTGATTCTCTAGTTATGATGTTGATATTTTTATAATTCATGATGATGTTGATAACAAATGTGATGTTTGTCCTTCATTTACCATTGAGATTATGATGTGATTTTATTTGATGTAGTGATATTTTATCATGATGTAAAATTTTGATGACTCTATTGTACATGCTCATTTCTATATTTGTCTGATGATTATAATAGATGTAGTCATAACATTTAGTTATTTTGATTTAATCATGGGAAATGTGATTATGTTTTGATTATGCATGCTAGCACACTTATATATGTTGATATATATTGTAAGGGGATGGTTTATCTTCATGTGACATTGTATATGCATCTTAATCACTTGATGTTTAATTTTGAATATGACATTATGCACCTTAATTATAAAATGAATCATGATAACATCATTTCCACTTGTGTAAAGACTAGTTCAAATAAAAAGGTTCACAAGCATAGATCAAGATATATAAAATATAAATACCTAACTATAAAACATAAATGCATTGAAATAATAAAAATTAAACTAACTAAACACATAATTAATCAATCAAATAATTCACACATATATACATACATCTGAAAGTAATAAACAAATAATAATTCACCATTGTAGGCATTTGGTAATAATTCATTACTCTTGTGTATCCCTTAGGTCTAGGATATGTTAGATAGGGTAATTTAACAAAATTGATAAAGGAATAATGGAATAATAAATAATAATTAGCCTAACAGACTCTAGATATCCCATGTAATTGGGCATCACCTACATAGTCCACCATGGACCTCAGGCTGATGTAGTTATCCCTATCCCAAATATGGGAGGAAGTAAAATTAATGAAAATGATTATAATGAAACTGATAGTGGATAATTGGGTGATGAAAATAAGGATGAGAAGGATGGTGGTTGATATGACCTCATAAATTGTACATAATTAAGTGTTGCCTACATAGTCCAAACAAAGCTCAGGCCATTATAGTTCCCCCAAAGATGGGAGGAAAGAAATGATGAAAGTGATAAGAGTGGAAAATAATTGTGATAATAAGGATTATAACAATTGATAATTTTTAATGTTCATACATTCACAATACTCACATGTTCAATACCCACAATCAATGTCCTCAATGTTCAACCAAGATAAACTTAGAAATTCCATGTTACTGAGGACTACCTACATAGTCCAAACATACCTCAAGTTTATGTATTTCCCATAAATTAGGATTGAAATGGATTAATGATAGTGTTTAATTAATATGATCATGATTAAACTAAGGATACCCTCTTAATATATAGGCAAACACCTAGAGAATTGGGATGAGCAGTTTTGATTAAATTTGATTGATAAGTCATGATTTACATAAGATGTACCCACCCATGAAATGTTCAAACATAAAGGATGGGGGTTTATCCATTATGTACTCAAATTATTCCACCTATTATAGAGCCAAGAGGAAGGTCCACTGGCTAACATGATGATAAAATGTACAAAGATTCTATGGCTTTATATTATTTTTTGGGAATTTTTTGATTGTTTTGATTCTTTTTGGATTTCTAAATGTTTTCTATTTTTTAATAATAATAATAATAATAATAATTATTATTATTATTATTATTATTATTATTATTATTATATATAGGAATCCTTTCAAAGTATTATTTATATCAAAGTATAAACAAATATACAAAGAATCATCTAGCAAATGAAAAAAAACCTTGGGTAGGGTTTCAACAACAAATCTGACTACTTCAAGGATTATCATTCAATCAAAAAATTAGGATGCAAAGGAAGTGATGCAGGATGGGGAAAAAGAATAAATAGAGATAGGCTAACCTTTTCAAAGACTATTAAGAAATAAATCCATGTTTTAGTAATCTAATATACTACCTTAAAAGATGTGTTGATGATCACTATTGTCCGATCCAAAATCCTTCCCCAAGAAACATTTATGAGATTAAGTATCCAAGGAGAATTCTATGACAATAATGGAATTATGTCCTCTAGTTTTATGATTGATTATATAGTAGCCTATGGTATGGGATAAAATTATTGGGATATATCCCAATTAAAATAAGTCTCTGAGAGATGTAGTGTTACCTCTAGCGGTCCAATACTCAATTTGATAGAGGGGTTCTAATCTACATATGATTTTATTAATTTCACTATTAAGAACTAATGGGATCAACCAACATATTTTGGAATAATATAAAAAAGAAAATGATCCAAATTCAAATAAGGCCCTCCTTTTATCACTAGGTGTTTTATGTGTTTAACAACAATAGCTATGGGAGCAACTTGAAGGAGAGGCAACAAAAGTTCAAAAAAAATCATAAAATCACTAGTGGAATTCACTTCACCCAATTTATAAATTATTGGAGAGAATATTAGGTTTAAAAAAAACATATAAAATAGGGGGAATGGTAAGGGGAAAAAATGGATCCTTGGTTCACAAAAGATGTGAAAACTTTAAGAATGAGCCTGTGCCCAGCTACAGTTATACCATAATGTGCCAAATTTTACAAAGAGATTAAACTTATCATCACATAGGGAAGGAGTCTAAGGAGATAATGAGAATGATTAATCTATTAAATCTCCACCAAATATTAATGCATAACATGGACCTATATAAAATTACACATGGGGCCTTTAAAGTTATGTTAAATCTTAAAGCACATAGACTAACAAGTGTTTCTAAGAAAACAAAGAAAGTTCATAAATGATTGGAATATCTAGGTACATTTTAGTTACTACATTCAACATGTGAAACATGATACATTATCTATCCTTTGGCATTTTCATACATTCATTAAACACATAAATATCAACAAATAACATCATTAAAAAAATAAATATGTAACTTGCATTAATTTTAACAAATATTTTGTTAATACAAAATGATAACCCTTTAAAAATACAAAAATTAAACTTTTATATGAGACATGGGTCCCATCTCCAAGTAGCATGAGATCTCATTATGGGCCATCATGGCCTAAAATGATTACAATTGAATTTTACTAGAAAAGATCTCATATCCCAAAAATGTAGAACTGAATCCCCAATGCCTGTCAGTAAAGAATCAAGAAGAATTTTTATGGGGACCACTCCCCCAACTACTTGGGATGCATCTCCTCGACTATTATTAGAGGTTTCACTATGTCAAATTCTTGGTTTAACTTGGAATGTTTTATGGGAGGCACATAACCAAGAGTGAACTTGTAGTGGGGCATCGATGAATACCTTTACCTTAGACACCTAGCTGATACTTGTAGTGGACTGGGTCAAGATCTAAAAAATCACCCTCACCCAAGCCTTATTATCTTTTAAGACATTTATTATCATTACCTAGTCAAATTTATCCAAGTAGACCTCAAATTTGTCTTTGTCCAATAAGGCGATATCTAGAAAGAACATCATTATGATTTTGACCTCTTTGAAATAGGTTATAATTTACTCCTTTCCCTTCTCCATGGGTTCTATGACTATCTATTCCAAGGCCAAAAACTCCTCAATCAAATTTATCATGTTCCTATAATAAGTATCATATAGGTTCAATTATATGAGATGTATGAAATTGAGCTCTAAGAACATGCCCTTGTGGAGAACTATAATGAGCCTTTTTTATTTGTTGTCCATGTGAGTGACTCTCTCCAAGTATGCTTGCATGAAATGGAGATGTTCTTTGATTTTGGTTTGTGTTTTGAACACTTTTCTAAGGGATATGAATATTTACACAAGGGACACTTTAACTCTTCCAATAAATTCTATAGGAAAAGTGATCTTCACTTGTGCTATGAGTACCCCTACTTGATCCTTTATATCTTCCATGAGTTTTCAAGTGAGGTCATGGGTATCTTGTAGTATAAATACTAGGTCCTCAACCACTCTATCTTATCCATTATGGGTCCTTATTTTATTGAGGGAAAATATATTTTTCTTTATAATCTAGATCATAGGGTTTCCTTCCTGATGAATGTATGTGTAATCACTCTCTTCATTCTCCTAGAGGCCCTATCAAATTGACACTAAATATTTATGTATCCATGGTAGACAATTTCTAGTCTTTGTTCTCTTGAATAATTGATAGGTCTAACCCAAATTGAACCCATGAATATCCCCAAAATGTGGTAGGGTGGAATAATAGGGGTGAAAATAAGTGAAGTGGAAGGAAGAGGCTTGGAGGAGGAGGGAGAGATGAAGTGGAAGGAAGGATGGAGGAAAGGAGTGGAGGTGGAGGTGTAAGGGGAGAGAAAGGAGGGAACACAAATGAGGAATCCCAAGGGAATAATTGGGCTCACCTATGGTTATGGCTCATGTGGATGTGAGGACCAATGACTCCCAAGAGGCATGTGTTCAACAAAAATGAGGAAATTGGCTAGTTAAAACCAAATCCTTTGGTCCCTAGGGTGATGGAAAAAGAGGAAAGGGGAAACCATAGGATGGGTGATATGACTAGAGATACAAGAGGGAGTATTTTAAACTTGAATATGACACTACAAAGGAATAAATTAGGTTTCTTCTTGGGCCTCTTGCCTATATTTATTAGAGTTGAGGTTGCAATTGGATCAACCAAGGTAATAATTAGGGCCTACTTGGCGGGCATTAAAAAAGTTACTCTTTTCACACTTTTGGGTGTCAATATTAGGCCAAATTGAGTTGTAGTGGTATAAGGAGCCGAGGTGATTATTATTGTTGGATCTAACTATAGAACTGAAGGAGTGGATATAGGGGTAGCAATATTGGGAATCATAGTAATTTTCACATATGTACACTTACCATTGGGGTGGTCATCTGGACTATTATTATGGGGACACTATGAGACATCCACGATAGAGGAGTTACTAATATGGGTTTTTATTGGGTATCCATGGCATATGTTAGCACCACTATATCTAAGGACACCATTATCTAAACACTCCCCAAAACTGTAGAAGTAACTAAAGTGGAGAGTGGAGGCCATGTGGTCGAGGCACATGAGGATAAAAGAGGTGGTTTTGGGACTCTTATGGGATGAAGTGGATAAGAAAAATGGGGTTGAAAAGTGAAAATGTTGAACATTTTTTAAGCCTAGGGGACATGAGTGAACTAGGGATTGGTGAGATGGGAATCAAGGGAGGTTGTACTAGGACAAGCCTAGTGGGAATATGTAAACCTGGGGGTGCCTCCATGGGTTATATATGGATTGTTATAGTATAGGAATGGAAATCAATTTATGCCTAATATTGGTCTTGATCAAGGTTTTCTTTAAGAATATTATCAATGCTAAAGTGGATCACCTATGTTGACTACAACTGAGTGACCTTTAGACATAGACGTGGAGGAGAAAGAGTCAAAATTAAGGGAGGTGGAGGTTGAAGAGGTGAATGTGGTATGATACCTTGTGTGATCTTATTAGTTATGTGGGGCATAGTCACTTAGATTTATCTTTTAGGTTGGATTAGTGTGGGCCCTTAGGGTGGTTGTGGTGGAGGAAGCTGCAAAGATGATATTGGTATTTCCTTAATGCCTGACCTATTTTGGTCCTAATTTTATTTCCTATTATTATGTATCTTGAGGCATGATAGTAATTCATTATCATCATATGGGTTTATTTTAATCTCATCATCCTCATGGGGCTCATGATATTAAGTGATTTTGAGCTAGGACATGTGTTTTTCCACATGAGCATGAATGACCCTGTGAGGACCCCACTCTTTATGCTTATTCACTCCCAAGGTGTAATCATTTATGTTCATCACCATATTCCTTAGTGAAGGTGTATTATTATACTCATGGTGGTAGATGAAAAATTAGAAGTCTGGGCACATTTTTTACTAATAATTAGTTGACAACCCCATGATGCCTTTAACTATAAAATGAGAATTTTCTTGCTCAGCAAGATAATTTGGGACTTGATATGGAAATAAAAGAGGATCCTAGTATATACCCTCTACCATAATTATGGTGTGATCCTAGTAATAATATTAAGCCTTGATGGGAAATAAAATCACCTGTATATCCTCATAAAATTGTGACATGGGTTTTTCATTGATAACTTAATAAACCATGAGATATAATTGTTCATAAATATCTTGGACATGATTTCAATAGTGGTGATTGTATAATTTATATAATATGGAATGAATTATAGATCCCATAGGAAATAAGGGTGGGAATATCGAGATACTAAATGAAAGGGTGGCATAGACTATGTTCATGATGTAAAATATCATGCATAAGTTCCCTCTAGCCTAAGCTTATGATACAACTTTGACAAGGTTAAAGTTGATCACACTTCCCATGTCTAGGGCCTCCTCTCATTTAATAATTATGATCAACAAGGGCACCCATATTATTTTTACATGCATGGTGTTAATGGCCCTAAATAGACAATTCAAAAGGAACATGCTAATGTGAACCCGTTTTATAATAGGTGGATGGGGTAAGATTCAATATCCTCTCTATTGGTCCATCATTATTGGTCATTAGACTAGTCTTTGAGGACTTCATATATATCAAGTGTATTATTACATCCATCCACTATTATATAATCATAGGTAATTATATAATTTAGGAGGTTATAGTCTTGCTTAAAATAAACCCCTAAGATAATCATAGGCAATTGTGTTAGTCAACCTGATATATGCAATCAAGTTAACTAAATTAGTAGTGTAAACTAGATCTTGTTTGTCTCATATAATATGCTTAGAAGTCTATAACAAGTTGCAAAATATGTCTACAAAATGGAATACCTTGGTTTTGTATGCATCCTTATGTAATCCTACCTTTTATAGTTATGCGATATCATTAAGGTACTAGATCTCATCCACATCATCCTCCAAGGTAGGTTCTTGCACATATTCAATTGTGAGCACTTTTATATAGTTCTAAAATGGCACAAGGTTAAGTAATAAGGTGATATCCCAATACTATGTCTTTGGCTTGGGTTTTTAAGATGATGTGGAAATTTTTATAGGCTAGGAATGTCTTAACACTAAGCTCTTAGGTGAGGAGAAACATAGAAAGGATGAGTAGGCACTCTAAATAAGGTTTTTTGGGAATTGATAATGGAAATATTAAATTTAATTATCTTGAAGGACTTATAGGTTTCCATAGATACATCCTTGATTAATGACATTTGATGGCTCACTCTACATGAGTTAAAATTTGGGTTAGTGGTAAAATCCATAATTCACTTCCAATCTGGCATTAACTTAGAGAATTTAAAAGGGGATCCTAATTTAAACTTCTCAATAATTATGGGATCCTTGTATTTATCTAATAATAAAGTAATTACCCAAATTAATTAATGTAGGGAATGATATGACACATGCCTACTTATGTCCTTGGCCTTTTATTAGTATCTCTTGATTGGGCCATATGTCACTTTTTGATTTGACACTTTGCTTTCAAGCTTTTCCAACTAAGAAATATAGTTATGTCATTCTATTGTGTAGTAAAGTTAGTGACCTACACTTTTTAGGACACATGACACTTTGAGATTGGTTCATGGTTCTAATGACACTTATCTTAGCTAATGAGGGCACTCTTAGGCCTCTCTATCATTTTGTATAAAAGTTTCACACGTCACAATCTCCTTTGCTAGGATCTCTTAGATCTTTGATAATTATAACACCCTTAAGAGACTGGTAGGTCTAACATGTTCCATGTGGCATGATATCCTTTGATAGGCTGTCCCACTGATAAGTATGATGCCCAAGGAGACTAGTAGGTATAATAGGTTCCACATGGTGTGATATCCCTTACTGGGCTCTCTGAGAGATATAATAAGTTTGACACCTTTGAGATACTAATAGGTCTGATAGGTTCCATGTGACATGATCTCCTTGGCTAGGATCTCCCAAGGTTATGACTAGTCTGGGACCCCTAGGAGATTGGAAATTTTGACATGTTCCACATGGCATGATATCTTTGGCCAAGATCTCTCAAGGTTTTGATAATTTTGAAATTTCCAAGAGATTGGAAGGCCTAACAAGTTCTATATGGTGTGATCTATTTGACTAGGATCTCATGTGGTTCTAATAAGTTTGACACCCGCAAGAGACTGGTAAGTCTGATAGGTCCCACATAGCATGGTCTCCTTGGCTAGGATCTCTATAAATTTTTACATAAAATCGCTAAGTTAAGATAAAGGCCACATAGTTAATCAAAATATCACTTTTTTATTATTGAATCCTTATGTAACACTAAGTAGGATTCTAGAGTGACATCATTTTGGGGCAACCTGCATACTTTAGTCTATAAAATAATAGTTATTGCCAAAAATTTATAAGTATGAGGAGGCCTTCATTAAAAACATAGAAGATAAACATTAACAGAAACATAAGTAACCAAATAGATCATAATGGTGATTGCTCACATCATGTATGTGGTAGAGTACTCAGTAAAAAAAGGCAAAAAAAGGGTCCAATATTTGATATATTTTGAGATCAAAGGCAATCCAAATAGAGTCAAAAGAAACTTTGAGTTGATAAATTTGAGAGGGGTTCCCCACTTCTCCAAAAAAGGGGTGGGTGTCATGTTATCCATAACAATGACCAATCTAAACATCCTTGTGAATCCATCTATAGTAGCTATAGATTTTAATCAATGTCATGAAATTAATAGGACACAAGATAAGGATTTTAATTCAGGAATAGAAAATAAATTAAAGAGAATATCTAAGGACCTACTCCAAGCAAGGGAAATCATAGAAAATGTTTTGAAAAATCAACCATAAAATTACTTAAAATGTATAATGTTCATGAGTTCACCTAATCTTTCCCATCTTGTGTATCTAATATATATAATATAGAACCATAATTAGTAGTGATGATGAGTGAACCCATCTAATAAGGCTCAAATTTTTCTTTCTTTCCACTATCCACATTGGTGATCTCCTTAGATGAGATATCTTAGGGTTATGACAAGTATGACACCCCTAGGAGACTAGTAGGTCTAACATGTTCCATGTGGTGTGATCTCCTTGGTTGGGATCTCATAGGGTTTTGACAAGTCTGACACCCCTGAGAAATATACAGGTTTGATAGGTTCCACATGGAGTGATCTCCTTAGTTTGGCTCTCCCAAGGTTCTGACAAGTCTAACACCCCCAAGATATTGATAGGTCTTAAAGGCTCCATGTGGCACAATCTCCTTTGCCAAACTCTCCCAGGGTTATAATAAGTTTGAAACCCCTAAGAGACTGGTAGGTTTGACATATTCCACCTGATTCAATCTCCTTGGTTAGATCTCTTAGGTTTTAGATAAGTCTAACACCCTATAATACTAGCAAGTCTAATAGGTTTCATGCGGCATGATCTCCTTATGCAGGCTCTCCTCAGGTTATTATAAGTCTAACACCCTTAGGAGATTGGAAAGTCTAACACATTCCATGTGGTGCAATATCTTTGGCCAAGACCTCTATAATATTTTATAAAAAATGAATAAGTTAAGAGAAAGGCCACATAGTTAATCAAAAGTTCACTTTTTTACTATTGAATCCTTATGTAATGCCAGGTAGGATTCCAGTGTGATATCATTATAGGATGGCCTACATACTTTATCTCTATAAAATAATAGTTAGCATAAAAAATTGAAGTATGAGGAGGCCTTCACTAAAAACACAAAAAGAAAATATTAAAAAACATAAGCAACCAAAGATACCTCAATTGAAATTACTTGTGCATCATGTATTTGGTGAAGTGCTCACTAGACCAAGTTGAAATAGGGGTCCAATATTTGATAAAATTTAGGATTGAAGGCAAGTTGAATGGATAAGTAAGAAAATTTGAGCTTATAACTTTCAAAGGAGTCCCCCACTTCTCCAAAAAGGTGTGGGGGTTAGGTTGGCCACAACAAATTGAGAGTTTTCATGGAAAACATTGTTCTAGTGTTTAGAACCCAAATTATTGGCCTCCTTATTGAATTTAGATATAAGTGAGTGAATATTATTTCAATGAACTATAAGACAACAAAATCACTTGAGTATGTTTTTAGAAAATGAAATACTAGGCTCAATATATTTTAAAGGATCCCATTATGCAATAGTATTACCTTATTTTTATCTTTCTTCATGAACTTATAGAAAAGCTTGGACAAATTTTAAATGTTCAAATCCTCTTGAATGGGCATATATCATGAAGGTTTTTGGCTTAGTAGGGAGGGATAAAACATTTTTCTACTTATATCTAGGTGTCTATATCCCTGATAGAGATGCTTTTGATCTCACTCTAGGCCTTACTCCACTACCAACCATGCTAGAAAGCTTATGGTGGAGGTTGCCTAAAACACATTTTTTTTAGATTTAGACTTATTTGGTTCTAATATTTTGATATTTAACCTATGAGGGTTGGAGACCAATGTAGTAAAGGTGATAGATTGATTTAATGAGCCTTGAATGATGTGGTTGATCCTTACTTTCTTAATAATTCATAACATTATTTGTACTTTTATTATAAATCTATGAAGACCTTCATTGGAGATGAGCTTTTCTTAATCTGTTTGCCCAATTTTGAATTAATTTCCCTTGATTCTTGTAGTATATCTAAGGGAGTTACCTTAATTATCTCTATTCAATATTGGTTTATGCCTTCTATTTCTTACTTTGGAACCAACCTTTCTAGAATATCACCTTTGAAGTAGTCAAAAATTGACAGTGTAAGGATCTACATTACATTCATCTTAGCTCATTATTTTAATCTAAATTACCATAGGTGGAACAAGGTTCAAACACATGGCACATAAAATATTAGGATAAAAGGGCTACTCTGATATTTCCCTTGAAAGGATAACTGATAAGTAGTGCTTTAGAAACTATTTATTTATAGGTAGTGGAAGATCATTCCCTTGTAAGTCTTTGAGTCAAATTCATTTTGCCCTGGTAGCTTAGAGATTTAGTATGGGTAATCTAAAGTAGTTCAAATTTATAATGTTTCCCTTTTATCTCATGGACTTTGTCCCATAACATGAATAAGTTAAATTTTTTGAAGGACTTAACATTATCCATTTTTTGAACCATAATTTAGCAGTACCTTAGTGCTTACTAAAGTTTTGGAGGGCTTCCTCTAGGGCATCTTCTAGTTGGATGATATCTAATAACCTCTAGTCTAATTTATCACCACTTCATTGTACTCTTTCATACACTTTTAAGTAAGCAACTTGAGGGTGATTGGGAAGACAAAATCTAATCCATACATCAAAAGGAATGGAAATTTTCTAAAGGCTTATTTGTACCAAGTGTGATCAATCTAAAGGGCATATTTCAATAATGAGTACCATTATTAGGGCCACTTTTCAACATATTTCTTAATCAAATTGATCAAGTTATTTTTTGTTAATTCTACCAACCCATTCCCCTAATATTAGAAGTTAGATGATAATCTCAAAATGATTCCATCCTCATATTCTCACTTGATAAACTCTACAATTTAGAATGTGGATCCATTACCACATACTAGTAATAATGGTGTGATGAAATGAGTGGTTATGTTTCCCTCTATAAATTTAATCACCTCCATGGTTATAATTATCTTCATGGATACTACCTTGGTCTACCTTATGCATTAGTTAGTTTATGTAATTGTAAATGTAGTAGATCTATAAATCAATCCTAGGTCAGAGAAGATAAATCTTACTTACACTTCTGATTGGGGATACATTAGATAATCATGGTCATGACCAAGATGGATCTGCTAAACCTAATCAATAGATATCTTACCATAATAATATCACTAAGAAGGTTTATGAAGCCTCTAGTTAAGAAAAACTATGCAATAACCCTAATTAGGTCCTATGTTTTCATATTTACTAAACTAATAACAAGTAAATCAAAGTCTAATATAGTTCTCACCAAATCTTGTGGCACAAAATGGGGGTTAGTAAACATAAAAACAAACATTAAAAATATAATCCTAATTAAGGTATGTATAGGTAAGACACTAATGTATGGAGAGAGAAATATATTCAAAATCCATTACTTATATTATTTTTATCTACTAAAGAGAGGAGTAAAGTTAGAGATACTTACCTTGAAGATGAACCCGTCAAGAATCAATCTCTCCCTAGGTTAAAGGTGCTTCATAAGAAGTTGTTGTGGTTTGTAAGGATCATAAAGAAATGCCAAAACATCCAAGATTTCTCCACAAGATAAGATTCTTCTCCAAGTAGAAACCCTAAGCTAAGACTCCTAAAGTATAATGGTGGAAGGGTAGATTGTAAAGAAGCACTAATAAATAATTTATTGGTACTATGATTGTCATTAATGTCAAAAGGGATATTGTATGCATGATATTGGAGAGAAGATAATGTTTTTAAGTTACATAGTGCAAAGTTGTCATGCTTTTATAGAGACCATTTCTGGAGGATTGAAGATTTGTTATGGGTTTTTTGAGTGAATCATATATATATGGTCCATAAGTTCAAATGAAGAGAAATTAACTCATAAATAATTTATATTTTCTCTCAAACATTATAGGGTTTCTCTAGTAAACCCTAAGGGTTTAGTCCATGGTGTTTATAGGCATGTTATATTTTTATGTTGACTAGCTATAGATCGGAATCAGCTACTTAAGTTATAACTTAAGTCTTCCTCTTCATTGTGCAACCAACCCCTTCGACATAGTAATTAACAGATTGAGAAACGTTCTAAGACTTTATATTTAATAAGTCCTTGACTTAAGATTTTTCCTAGCTTAATCAATGATTAGCACTTAAGCATACATTCAAGATCTAATGAATTAGAGCAAATTCAATTTATCAAAGGCACCTATGAGTAAACACACTAATGACAAGTGTCAAAATCACAAAGCTTGCACAATAAATCTATAGAGTATTTTAAATTCAAATAAGTTAACGATTAATGTGGGAATGTTAAGTGTCATATTCATAGGATATTTTTAGGGATAAATTTTGAGCTTATCAAAATATATAATGGTGAGCATGCGATCATGAAATGAAGATCTAACAAAATGAGTGGACTCAATAGGATCAAGAGCTTGAGGTTTAACAAGACAAAAGAGAGTTAAAAACTAAGCTAGATTGATGAGATTGATGGAATGTATTAATTCCAAATACTCAAGAAGAAGTGAGATGAGATTAAGAGTTCAATGGTTAATGATAAGGAGAGATAAATTTCATGCATCTTTGAAGATATAATGACATGCAAGAGCTCAAATCAAAAGAACTAATGGATGCATTTCAAAGTTGAAAAGTTAAAGTTAGGAAGCATACAAAGATATCACAAAGTGAGTGATCTTTTTCATGGTGGGAAACGTAAGATCAAAGTCTAATATTTAAAGATGTGTTCATCCCAACATTCAAGTGATGGAGCATGTAGATAAGTCATTAAATGCGACACAAACAATGAAATAGATTGTGGTGATTGATCAAATTTGTGTAATATGACATGTGTATCAAAACCAAATCCTAGTATATGTTAAAAATAGTAGTGAAACCAATAATCATGGTGGTGAAACATGAATTCAATACACAAGAAACTTGTTGTTCAATAAATATGAATTGAGTCTAGAATGGGCATGATGTGTTAGCAAACAACTGTAAACATAGATAAGATGTGAAATCTAGATTAAATTCTTATATATGTGATCTAGGATACAGGTTGATGTAGTTGAAGTGGTTAAATTGTGTCAAATAGAAAATATACAAACATAATGATAAAGGGGTAGAGAGGAAGAGAATAAAATAGAGAGATGTGTAGAGCATGAGCAGTTACAGACCAGACCTATAATCAAGAATTGGAATTGGATTAATTTATGAATCATTATTGTAATATGGATTTGTAGCTCCATATTTTAAATATAAATATGATTGGTGGGTATCATCAGATAAGTTGAGTTGGTGCTCAGTTAGGGAGTTAGTGTTTCCTTAGAGTAGGTGCTCTTGAACTAGGGGATTGGTGTATCTTTAGGGTCGGTGCCTTTACATGTTGTAAACAATGAGGCTAGATTATTGTAGTAGATTCTAGTAGCTATTTCTCACCATGATTTTTCCCATATTAGGTTTTTCATGTATATATATGGTGTTATACACATTTGTGTGTGTGTGATCTCTGCATATATATTTTAATCTACATTAAAAGTATTAAATGACTAATTTATTTAGTTTAATAATTCACCTCCCTCTCAATAGATAATTGGGTTCTAATAATTGGTATCAAAGCCCTAATTCCTTATAAGTTTAATCAGCTCAGGTAGATCTTGGATAGTGAACAAAAATGGCTAGTCAATAATGTTCTTCCTCAAATAGAGCATATCTATTTGATAGATCAAATTATGTATTTTGGAGAATTAGAATGGAAGAATATTTTTATTCATTAGGATTTGATGTATGGATGTCTATTGTAAATGGATATATAGCTCCTACTACAACTCCTACTGATCAGGATACCAAGAAAGCTATTTATGTGGATTATCTAATTTAGAGTTTGTCACAGTGATGCATTATCATAATGCACAAGATATCTAGAATAAAAGGAAGAGCATATATGAAGGTGATGGTAAGGTAAAATAGGCCAAGCTAAAAACATACAAAGTCAAGTTTGAAATTCTTAAAATGAATGAAGAAAATAAAATTGTTGACTACCTCCTTAGAGTAGATGTAAAACTCAAAACAATAAAAGGCCTTGGAGAAGATATGAAAGATCTGATCATTGTCAAAAAGGTCCTAAAATATTTTTCATCAAGGTATGACTCTAAAATCATTACAATAGAGGAAGCAAGATATCTGAATAAACTAACTATTGATGAGTTGCATGGAACCTTCATACCTATGAGATGAGAATGGGAGAAGTAAATACCTTCAAGAGAGAAGTTGCATTCAAAGCATCTAAGCAAGTAAGAGTATAAGCACCTACATATAGATTTGAGGATACTGATGAAGAATAAGCCAACTTTGTTAGAAAGTTAAGAAGAGGATCTAGAAAATACAAAGGTAAGTTACCATTTAAATTCTTTAACTATGGTAAGGTAGGACATTTTATTGCTAAATAACCTTATAACAAGAAGGATGACTCTAAGCAAGAAGAGGATAGTAAAAATTTAAAACCCCACTATTACAATAAGAATAACTTATTCAAAAACAAGAAATCCTTGTACACAAAAGAAGATAGTGATTCATTAGATGGTTGTGATAGTTTTGATGATGACCATGCTTGTGCCTTTGTAGCTAAATAAAAGGAAGTCATATTCATGATGTCAGGATCAGATTATATGGATCAAGAATAAGTTGAATAATTAGATGAAGAAGAAGAATAAGGAGAAGTGGTTCTAGAGTGTGAACTCATATGTGCTCTAAATGAAATTAACAAGATAAGAAAAGAGAACTCAAAATAGAAGAATCTTGGATAAAAGAAGATTGAAAAAATGTCCAAAAGTCTTGAAAAATATGGTTATATTGTGGGTATCATAAAGACACAAGTTGAAGAGGCCAAAATAATACAAGATGTAGTCAAACTTGAACTGCAATCTAAATCTAATGAGTGCATGAAGTTAGAAGCAAAAATAGTGGCTTTGAGAAAATAACTTGAGAAATCTAAAAAATAATTAGACAAAAGTCTGAAGCTAAAATGATGTTCAATAATTATTTATGAGTTAATAAAATCTCAAAATCCATCAAAATAAAGATCTGGTCTTGGTTATGAAAAAATTAAAAGTCCCATAACTAGTACATCTACTAACCTATATGACAACTTCAAAGTTGAAGGAGAAAAGAAGCCTAAAGAAAGGAAGTAGAGCAATGAGAAAATATCTACAAACTCAAGGATGATTTATAACACAAAGGTAGATGATGCATATGGTTAAACAAGAGTGAGAGACTTGAAGAATCTAGAGTTTATAAGAGCTTCTCATCTTGCACAAAGAAATGTTATGACTAGGTATTCTTCATCTTTCTATGGTTATTGTTATACCTATAATCAGTTTGGTTATAGGGATATTGATTGTAGAGATGTACTTAAAATAAGAAAAAAAAATTAAGTATAAATTCATTTACACCCTTATTAGATACAAATGTAATATGATATAATTTCAATAATTTTGTTCACATAGCTAGACAACATAGAACAAACTTTATAAGATCAAAATATAAAGTGAAAATAAAGGCATGCCTCCTAGTGTGAAAAAGGTTCACAAGCCTCTAAAAAAGGGAAAATTAATCCAAATAAGAAACCCAAGGATGTGTGGAAAGTGAAAGATCAATCTATGATTGCTCAAATTGTAGTCCATGCCAAGGAGCAAAATTTATGGGTAATAGATAGTGGTTTCTAAAAACATATGAATTGTGACAAGAGCAAGTTCATAAAATTGATAAAATGTAAATAAGGATCTATCATCTTGGGATACAACACTATAGATAAGATCTGAGGTAAAGGAACCTTGAACATAGATGGAAAATTGCCTACACATGATGTCCTTTTTGTTGAAGGATTGAAGTATAATCTACTAAGTGTCAGGAAAATATGTGAGAATGAATATAAGGTCACATTTAATGAAAAAATATATAAGATAAGGATATCTATAAGATTAGTTGCTGAAGGGAAAATAATTGAAAATAACATTTATAATCTTAGCGAAGTGAATGGTAATAGCTACATGATAGGAAAGATTGATGAGAGTTGGTTATGGCATAAAAGAATAGGCCATGTTAATTTTGATAACCTAGTAAAGGTAAGCTCAAAGAAGTTTGTTAGACATATACCTAAGATATCCAAACTTGCAGACACTACTTGCAAAAGATGTCAATAAGCTAAGAAAACAAGTGTCAAATTTTAAATAAAGGAGTATGTAACTATAAAGCCTCTAAAATTAGTTTGTACTGATCTTTATGGTCCTACTAAGACAAGATGATCTAAAGGAGAGATATACATCATTTTATTTTTATATGATTACTCAATAATGACATGGGTAACCTTTTTGAAGGATAAGTATTAGGCATTTGACATATTACATATCTTAGGGCCATGGTAGAGAATGAGATAGGATGAAAAATCAAATGCTTAAGATCTGATAGAGGTGGATAATTCACCTCAAATGAGTTCATAGAGTAATGTGAGAAGTATGGAATCAAAAGGCATTAATATATAGCAAGTACTCCATAATATAATGGATTTGTTGAAAGAAAGAATAGGATAATTAAGGATATGGACAAAATAATGATAAAAGAGGCCAAGCGACTTAATGGATACTAGAGACAATTAGTCCAAACAGAAGTATATATCTTGAATAGAGTTTAACTAAGGGTAAATAGTGATAAAACTCCCCATGAAATATGGTATGGAAAACCTACCTCTGTTAAGTATTTAGAGTGTTTGGAAGAAAGTAATCCATCAAGAAAAAAGAAGACAAATTGGGAAACTTTGAATCAAGATGTGATGAAGGAATATTTCTTGGTTGTTCCACCCAAAGAAAATCCTACATATGTTATAAAAAAAGGCTATAGAAGGTTGTAGAGAGTATCAATGTCAAGGTTGAGGAAGGCTTAAAACATGTTAAACCTAATAGATAAATATATAAAGAAGAATCAGATTTTGAAAAAGAAGCTATTAATGAAGAGGCTAAGGAAATAAATGAAAATCCACCTGCAAGATTTGTTCAAAATGATCATCCTATAGAGTAGATCATTGGCAATAAGAATGAAGGAGTTCAAATAAGCAGAAGAATTGCAATGAACAAGAAGCAAGTCAGTTTTTCTCTAATGTCTAAAATTAAGCCCAAGAACTATGTTGAATCCAACAAAGATGAAAATTGGCTAAAAGTCATAGAAGAGTAACTAAGCCAAATTGAAAAGAACAAAACATGGGAATTAGTCCCAAGACCTACGAACAAGAATGTAATATGTACAAAATGTTGAGTGCCCTTTGAGGTTATCACATGACCATTGTAGTACATTTTTACAGCTCAGAGAGCTACACAAATATGGAGAGTGCATTTTTCATGTACTCCACATGTGAGTAGAATATTATTAAATGTTTTTCATAATTTCTATGGTGACTTCCATGTTTTATGGAAGTGGGATTGATATCCTTGTTTTAGGGAATTAATTTTTATCTTTTCTTATTTCCATGTTGACTTCCATGTTTATTGGAAGTGGGATTAACTTCCTCATTTTTAGGGAGTTAGTTGTTTATTGAAAGTGGGATTGACTTCCTTGTTTCAAGGAGTTAGTTGTTATCTCATTTCATTGTAAATTATGTATGCCTTATGGAGGAGAGAGATAAGAATGGTGTGTTCCTTCTTAGGAGGGCTTGTGGATAAGCTTGACTGGGTGGAGGATGATGTGTTTCTTTTTGGATAAGGCCATCTTGGATAAGCATGGCATGTTTTTCCTTCTTGGGTAGATTTCTTCCTCATTTGTTTATATACAGGTGTGGTGTGACTTTACAGAGTGATGTGTTTATTTTACAGGGTGTGGTATAGCATCTTTTGGTGTGATTATTTATAGGTATACGTGTGGCATAACATCAGTGGATTATTTTTGATAGGTTTTAGATTTGGATCAATATTTTAGAGAATTCTTTTGTGAATTATTGAGGAGATATTCAATCTCTATAAGAGGTTCTCTTTGAAGAGTTTGTACTCTTGTTTTGTTACTATTTTATTGAGGACTTTCTTGGTGGATGTAGCCCACATTGGGTGAACCATGGTATACCTATGTTATGTATTATTAATATTTTTGCATTTTCTCCATTAAAGTAAAATTTACTATGATTTGAGGAATTGATTATGTGATTCAAGTAGTGCATAGAGAAATATAATTTTACACATTTAAATTTTGATTTTGTGTTTTAAATTTTGATTTAAATTCATTTAATTCATAAAAACTAGTATCAGAGTTTGGTGGTGTTTTTTGCTGAAGTGGTAAATCATAGGAAGGGTTATTATCTTAAGTGGGAGATATGGGAGAAGAGATCAGATTTAGAGTTGAGAAATTTGATGGAAAAAATTTTGGTTTGTGAAAATGCAAATAAAAGATTACTTGTATCAGAAGGAACTTCAACTCCCTTTAGAGGGGAAAGAAGGACAACATGTATCTATGAGTGATGTTGATTGGACATTGTTTGATAGGAAGGCATTGGGATCCATATGGTTA
Source organism: Torreya grandis (assembly GCA_037957365.1). NCBI lineage: Eukaryota > Viridiplantae > Streptophyta > Pinopsida > Cupressales > Taxaceae > Torreya > Torreya grandis. The sequence continues at coordinate 824,603 of JARHVA010003191.1, read as the reverse complement.
TGCCTTGTATCGTATGTTGCATTCAACATTTTAGATGAGAATTCTACAAAGGATCTCATGGATAAAATTGGAAAGTTATATGAGAAACCCTCTACTTCAAATAAAATATTTCTTATGAAAAGATTGTTTAATATGAAAATGTCTGAGAATGGTTCTATTTCCAATCATTTAAATTATTTTAATACATTTGTAAGTATGTTCACTTTATTGGAAGTAAATTAGATGATGAAGTTAGAGATTTGTTGATTTTGTGTTCTTTACCAAATAGTTGGGATAACTTGGTTATGGCTATGAGTAATGTAGTCACTGCCAAGGGAAGTTTAAATTTTGAGGATGTTATAGGTTTGATTCTTAGTGAGGAAATGTGAAGGAAGAGCACTAGTGAATCATATTCAGGGAATACTTTTTTTTATTGAAACTAGAGGGAGGAAAAAGGATAAAAGCAAAAGAAATCATGGAAAGTCAAAGGGTAGATCAAAATCCATATCTAAAGCCAAGATGATATGATGGCATTATGGGAAGAGTGGACATTCAAAGAAGGAATGTTGGTCACTTTGGGATAAGAATGCCAACAAGAAGGAAATGAATGAGGTAAATCTGACATTAGGTAAATCATGTCAGGATGCCTTAATTATTTTTTTGGATAGTTTTTTTGTGTCTTAGGTGTTAAATTCAGGTCCTTCTTTTCATTCCACCCCACATAGGTGTTATTTTATTGATTATGTTCAATAAGATTTGGGACACGTTAATCTTGGTGATGATGAACCATGTGAGATAGTAGGGAAAGGTTGTGTTCAGGTGAAAATGTAGAATGGGAACATGTGGCTACTTAAGGATGTCAAGCATGTGCCTATGTTGAGATGAAATTTGGTTTAAGTGAGGTAATTAGGCAGTGAAGGTTGTTCAGTAATGTTTAGTGGAGATTCTTGGAAAGTTACCAAAGGTGCTCTTATGGTTGAAAGAGGTAAAAAAATTAGTACATTATATTTGACTACTAGTGTTGATTCTTGTGATTTATTTTTTTTAGATAAAAATGCAACTATGTGGCACTATAAGCTTAGTCATATGATCCATAAGGGCATGGAGATCTTAAAAGACAATATGCCTAGATTAAACTGAATTGATTTAGACTTCTGTGAGGACTATGTGTATGGGAAATAGAAGTGAGTTAAGTTCTTAAAAGTTAGACCCATAAAGAAAGAGCATAAGTTATAGTTGGTACATTCAGATGTATGGGGACCAGCTCAAGTATCTTCTATTGATGGTTCTAATTATTATTTCACTTTTATTGATGATGAAACTAGGAAAGTTTGGTTTTATTGCATTAAAAGGAAATCTAATGTATTTGACACTTTTAAGAAGTGGAAAGACTTGTTTGAGAATGAAATAGGTCTCAAGTTGAAATGTCTCAGATCAGATAATAGAGGTGAGTTTTGTAGTAATACTTTCTTTGATTATTGTTGTAATAATGGAATATGTAGGCAAAGGATAGTTCTAGAAACTCCATAGCAAAATGTGGTATCTGAAAGTATGAATACAACAATAGAGGAATGTGCTAGGAGTATAAGGTTACATGTAAGGTTGCCTTTATTGTTTTGGGAAGAAGCAGTTAGCATGATAGTTTATCTAATTAACAGAGGACCTTTAATGCCTTTTGATGGAGACATTCGTGAACAAGCTTGGTCTAGTAAGAATGTTTATTATTCTTTTCTTAGAGTCTTTGGATGTGAGGCTTTTTCTCTTATTAAGAAAGAGGATAGGACCAAGTTAGAGGTAAAATCATAAAAATGCACATTTTTTGGTTATGGTAAGGATGAATTTGGTTTCTATAAATGGAGCATTAGAGATAAGAAAATATTTTGGTCTAGAGATGTAATATTTAATGAAAAAGTCATGTATAAAAATTAGTTGCAAGAATAAGAATAAAAAGAGTACACAATATTGGATGAAATTATAGATGGTAAAGTATCCAATGAATCAGTTTAGGAACATTCTACACAAGGACCCCAAAATCCTATGGTAAGAAGATCTTCTACTGTAAGAAGAGCACCTAAACATTTTTTTCCTTCTTTGACTTATTTATTACTCACTGACAATGGAGAACTAGTGTGTTATGAGAAAGCAATGCAGGGAGATGCCAGGAAGAAGTAGGAGAAAGCCAAGGATGAGGACCATACATTTCTCATGGAGAACCAAACATGGTATTTGGTAAGGCTACCCAAGGGAAAGAATTCATTGCCAAACAAGTGGATTTAAAAAATAAAAGAAGAAGATGAAGGGAGAAAAAGGTATAAGGCTAGAATGGTGCTCAATAGGTTTGAAAAAAAATTAGGTACTAATTTTAATGAGTTTTAAAATCCTATTATAAAAATGACTTCTATTAGGATTGTTCTTGGTTTAGTTTTAGTTGAGAATTTGCACTTAGAACAGTTAGATGTGAAAACTACTTTTTTTCATGGTGATTTGGATGAAGAGTTGTATATGGAGCAACCACAGGGATATGAGGTCAAAGGGAAGGAGAATTATTTATGTAGACTAAATAAGAGCTTGTATGGCTTGAAACAAGCTCTAAAACAATGCTATAAGAAATTTGATTATTTTATGTTGGAACAAGGTTATCAAAGGTGTAATTTTGACCATATTGTGTATATCAAACATTTTGATGATGGTTATTTTATTATATTATGTTTGTATGTGGATGACATGGTATTTGTAGGAAAGAACATAGAACATATTCATATACTTAATAAATAACTCAGTGACTCCTTTTCTATGAAGGATTTGGGTGTAATGAAGCAAATACTTGGTACGAGGATTAATCACGATAGAAAGGAGAGGAAGTTGATTTTATCCCAATCAGAGTATGTGAAGAAAGTCTTGGAAAGGTTTAACATGTTGGATTCTAAATATATTGGTAATTCTTTGGTAGGCCACTTTAGATTATCAAAGGAGCAGTGTCCTAAGATGGAGGTTAAAAAGCTTAAGATATCCAAGGTACCTTACTCATTGGTTGTTTGTAGTTTGATGTATAGTATGGTTTGTATTAGGTTGGATATTGCCCATGCAGTGGGAATTATGAGAAAATATATGAGTAATCATGATTATGAGCATTGGCAATCATTGAAATGGTTTCTTTGGTACTTGAGAGGAACCATAGATGTTGCATTGTGTTATGGTAGATTAGATACCACTTTGCATGGTTATGTAAAATCAGATATGGTATGGGTTATTGATAATAGGAGTAAGATAGGTTATATATTTACTATTGGAGATATAATAATTAGTTGGATTTATAGGATACAAAAGGTTTTGGCTTTGTCAACCACAAAGGCAGAGTGTATTTCTACCATAGAAGCTAGCAAGGAGATGATTTAGTTATAGCATTTATTTCAAGATTTGGGTCATGAGCAGGAAGTTGAGAGACTACACAGTGATAGTTAGAGTGTTATCTATTGAGAAAATAACTATGTTTTCTACTCAAGGACAAAACACATTCAGTTACATTATCACTTAATTAGGATAGCTTTAGAGGAGAACTTGGTGAATATGGAGAAGATTCATACTCACCAAAATCTTGTGGATATGATGACCAAGCTGGTCACATTGGATAAGTTGAGACTATGTTTAGATTTAGTTGGTCTTAGTGGTCATAGAGCAGTGAAAGATTTTGTTTAAGAGAAACAGTCTCCAAGTGGGATATTATTGAGTGTGGATCCCTTTAGGGCTATCACATGACCATGGTGGTACATTTTAAGAGCTTAGAGAGCTCCACAAATATGGAAAATGCATTTTTCATGTACTCCACATGTGATTAGAATATTATTAAATGTTTTTAATAATTTCTAAGGTGACTTCCATGTTTTGTGGAAGTGGGATTGATTTCCTTGTTTTAGGGAACTAATTGTTATATTTTATTATTTCCATGTTGACTTCCTTGTTTATTGGAAGTGGGATTGACTTCCTTGTTTCAAAGAGTTAGTTGTTATCTCATTGCATTGTAAGTTGTGTAATCCTTTTGGAGGATAAAGATAAAGATGGCATGTTCCTTCTTATGAGGGCTTGTGGATAAGCTTGACTGGGTAGCAGATGGCATGTTTGTTTATGGATAAGTCCATCTTAGATAAGCATGGCCTATTTCACATTCTTGTGTGGATTTATTCTTTATTTGTTTATATACATGTGTGGTGTGACTTTGTAGAGTGATGTGTTTATTTTACAGGGTGTGGTATAGCATCTTGTGGTGTGATTATTTATAGGTACAAGTGTGGCATAACATCAATGGATTATTGTCGACAGGTTTCATATTTGGATAAATAATTAGAGAATTATTTTATGAATTACTGAGGAGATATTTAATCTTTGTGATATGTTCTCTTTAGATAGTTTATACTCTTGTTCTATTACTATTTTATTGAGGACTTTATTGGTCCATATATCCCACATTGGGTGAACCAAGGTATAACTATGTTATGTGTTATTGCTGGTTTTTTATTTCCTCCATTAAAGTAACATTTACTATGATTTGAGGAATTGATTCTATGATGCAAGTAGTGCATAGAGAGATTTGATTTTACAAATTTAAATTCTGATTTTATGTGTTTTAAATTCTGATTTGAATTCATTTAATTCTTAAAACAAAGTGGGTCTTTAGAAACAAGCTCAATGAGGATGGAACTTTTATAAGGAATAAGGCAAGATTGGTGTACAAAGGATATTCATAAGTTGATGGCATATATTTTGAGGAAACATTTACTCCAGTTGGTACATTGGAAGCCATAAGAATGTTTCTAGCATTCTCTATTTATAAGAAGTTCAAATTCTATCAAATAGATGTTAAGTCTATTTTCTTGAATGGGAACCTAGAAGAGAAAGTCTACATAGAACAACCTAAAGGTTTTTAGCTGTTAGAAGAAGAAAATTATGCTTACAGATTAAATAAATCTTTGTATGGTCTAAAATAGGTACCTAGAGCATGGTATTCAATATTATACTAGTACTTGCAACAATAAATATTCAATAAAGGATGTGTAGATAGCAATCTATACTTCAAATCAAAAGGTGAGCATATGTTAATTATTGTTGTATGTGTAGATGATATCATTTTTAGTGGCAACAACAATAGAGTGTGCAAAGAAATTGCTACTCAAATGCAAAATGAGTTTGAGATGTTTATGTTTGGATAACTTTCTTTCTTCCTTGGTCTATAAATAACACAAATTGATGAAGGGATATTTACATCCCAAACCAAGTATACTAAATAAAGGCTCAATAATTTTAGAATGGAAGATAGTAAACTAGTAGGTAGTCCCATGATAACTGGATGTAAGTTGAGAAAAGAGGATGAGTCCCTTAATACAAATTAGACTATCTACATATCAATGATAGGTAGCTTGTTATATCTAATGGCATCAAGGTTAGATATCATGCAAGTAGTATGAATGGTTACAAGATTTCAAGTTGATCTTAAAGAATCACATGTCAATGTAGTGAAAAGGTTCTTTAGATATATCAAGAGTACAATTGACTATGGTTTATTGTATCCCATAGGTTAATATTTCACTTTCATAACATAAAAAGATGTTGATTGGGTTAAAAGTGTGGATGATAGAACAACTAGTGGTGGTGAATTTTTCCTTGGAAACAAACTTACTTCATGGCTGAGCAAAAAGCAATAGTCAATTACTCTTTCTATAGCAGAAGCAGAGTATGTTACAATAGTGGCATGTTGCACTTAAGTCTTGTGGATGAATAAAACACTCAAAGACATCAAGGTAGAATACAAATCACCTATCTCTATTCTTTGTGATAATTTAAGTGCTATTAACATATAAAAAAATCTAGTGATGCATTCTAGAACTAAGCACATATCAATCAGTTATCTCTTCTTAAGAGAAAAGGTTTCAGATCAAGAGGTCATAATGGAGTATGTTCCAACTCAGGATCAAGTTGTAGACATATTCACCAAACCTATTCCCAAGGAATAATTTGAGTCTCTAAGATAGAAATTAGGAGTGGTGGCTCCTACATCATATCACTAGATCCTAGTGATAGGGCATGAGTCTAGGGGAAGCATCATAGAAGTCTTGTTAATACGTAGAAGAAGATAGAAAAGGCAAATCAAGTATGCATAGTTTTGAAATTTTCTAATGATTTGATGGTTGTTGATTCTTGGATAAACTCCTTTACATGATAAATGGAGAGAAAAAATTTGGATAAACTATGAGAAAGTTGGTGTCCCTTTGCCATTGATGTCAAAGGGGGAGAAAAAGTGCAAATTCTCTTTATAAAAGTTTTAAAGATAAGAGAATGTGTCCAAGTTGTGTTTAGGCAAATGTTCCATTTCCTAAGGGGGAGCAAGTTTGGTATGAATAGTTTTAACTCAAGTTCATCAGAAGCTAATGCAAGAAATGCCAAAGAAGGAACAAAGTATTATAAGATCATAGAATTTAGTTTTCCATCAATGCCAAAGGGGGAGATTATTGGTAATATGATTGTCATTAATGTCAAAAGAGAGATTGTTGGCATGAAATTAGAGAGAAGAGCATGTTTTTCAATTGAAAATTACAAAGTTATCATGCTTTTACGAAGACCATTTCTGTAGGATTGAAGAGCAATTGATTGAAGATTTGTTAAGGGTTTTTTGAGTGCATCCTAGATATATGGTCCACAAGTTCAAATGAAGAGAAATGAACTTAAAAATAATTTATCTTTACTCTCAGACATTACAAGGTTTCTTAGTTAAACCCTAAGGTTTTAATCCATGGCATTCATTAGCATGTTCTATTTTTGTGTTGATTGGCTATAAATGGGAATCAGTTAGTTAAGTTATAAGTTAAGCTTTCCTTAACATTGTGCAACTAGCCCCTTCAACCTAGTAATTAGTGGCTTGATAAATTTTCTAAGACTTTATATTTCCTAAGTCCTCAACTTAATATTTGTTCTAACTCGATCAATAGTGAATGCTTTATTGTATGTTCAAGATCTAACTAAGTAGAGCAAAGTCAATTTGTCAAAGGCACCTATGATTAAATGTGATAGTGATAATTATCACAATCATAGAGCATGCATAGTAAATCTACATAGCATTTTAAAGTCAAATGAGTCAAGGATTAATGCAGGAATGCTAAGTGTCAAATTCATGAGATCTTATTAGGGATAAAGTTAGAGATTATCAGAAGGTCAAATGGTAAACATGTGATTATGAAATGAAGATCTAATAGAGTGAGTGGACTCAATGGGATCAAGTACTTGAGGTTTAACAAGATAAAGGTGAGTAAAAGATCAAGCTATTTTGATGATATTAACAGAGTGTATTCATTCCAAAGAATTAGGAAGCAGTGAGATGAGATTAAGAGATCAATATTTAATGACAAGAATAGATAAATTTCATGCAACTTTAAATATCTAACAACATTCAGGAGCTCGGATAAAAAGATCAAATGGATGTGTTTCAAAGTTAGAAATTTAAATTCTAGAAGTATACAAAGATCTGATGGAATGAGTGAGCATGTTTATGGAAGGAAAATTAAGATCAAAGGCCAATATTTAAATATGTGTTTATCCTAATGGTCAAGTGATGGAACATGTAGATAAGTCATAAAATGCAACACATATAATGAAATAGATTGTGGTGATTGATCAAATTTATGTAATATGACATGTGCATCAAAATTAGAGCCTAGTATATGCTAAAAATAGTAATGAGACCAAGAATCATAGTGGTGAAGAATTAATTCAAGATGTGGGAAAATTGTTGTTCAATAAATATGAACCAAGTATAGAATTAGCATGATGTGTTAGCAAACATGTGTGAACACAAAGAAGATGAAAAATATAGATCAAATGCTTATATATGTGTCATCTAAGATACAAGTCGATGCAGTTGAAGTGGTTAAATTGTGTCAAATTAAAAATATAGAGACATAGAGGTAGAGGGGTAGAGAGGAAGAGAAAAGAAGAGAGATATGCAAAGCATGAGTAGTTACAGACTATACTTGTAATAAAGAATTAGAATTGGATTCATTTATGAATCAATATTGTAATCTAGAGTTTTATCTCCATATTTTAAATATAGCTATGATTTTTGGGTGCCATCAAATAAGTTGAGTTAGTGATTAGTTATTGATTTAGTGATTCCTTAGAATAGGTTCCTTAATCTAGGGGATTGGTATCTCCTTAGGGTCAGTGCCTTTAAATGTTGTAACCAGACCACATATATATGGTATTATACATATTTGTGTGTGTGTGGTCTCTGCATATATATTTTAATCTACATTAAAAGTATTAAAGGACTATTTTTTTCAATCTAATAATTCACCCCCCCCTCTTAGTAAATAGTTGTGTTTCAATAATTGGTATCAAATCCCTGGTTCCTTAGAAGAAATTTAATCAGCTTAGGTAGATCTTGGATGGTGAACATAAATGGCTAGTCAAGAAGGATCTTCCTCAAAAAAATAACCTCTCTTTGGTGAATCAAACTATACATTTTGGAGAATTATAATGGAAGCATATTTATGTTCATTAGGGTATGATGTTTGGATGTTTATTGTAAATAGATATACAACTCTTGCTACAACTCTTATTGATCAAGCTACCAAGAAAGCATATGAGAGAAATCTCAAGGCTATGAATGTTATTTTATGTGGATTGTCTAAATCAGAGTTTATCAAAGTGATGCATTGTCAAAATGAAAAAGATATCTAGAAAAAAATGAAGAGTATCTATGAAGGTGATGATAAGGTAAAGCAGGACAAGCTACAAACATACAAAGGAAAGTTTAAAAGCCTTAAAATGAATGAAGAAAAAAATATTACAGACTACCTCCTTAGAGTAGATTAAATAGTTAATGCAATTAGAGGCCTTAGAGAAGAGATGAAAGATCAAATCATTATCAAAAATGTCCTAGGATCTCTGCCATCAATGTGTGACTATAAACTCTCTATAATAGAGGAATCAATAAATTTGGATAAGCTCATTATTGATGAGTTACATGGAACCTTCACTACCTATGAGATGAGTATGTGAGAAGTAGATACCTTCAAGAGAGAATTTGTATTCAAAGCAACCAAAAAAGTAAGAGCAGAAGCACCTACATCTGGATTTGAGGAGACTGATGAAGAAGAGGCAACTTCATTAGAAAGTTAACAAGAGGATATGGAAAATACAAGGGTAAGTTACCCTATAAATGATTTAAATATGGTAAGGTATGACATTTTTATTCTAAATGCCATTATAATAGAAAGCATAACTCTGAGCAAGAAGAGGATAGTAAAAATATGATTCTTCAAAAACAAGAAAGGCTTGTACATAAACAAGTTAATGAATCATTGGATGATTGTGATAGTTATAATGATGACCATGATTATGCCTTTATGGATGAAGAAAAGTAAGTCATATTTATGTCAATAGGATAAACTTATGTGGATCAAGAAGAAGTTAAAGACTTAGATGAAGAAGAAGAATAAGAAGTAGATCTAGAGTTTGAACTCATTTGTTCTCTAGATGAAATTGACAAGCTAATAAAAGAGAAATCAAAATAGAAGAAGATTGGATAAAAAGAGATTGAAAAATTGTCCAAAAGTCTTGAAAAATCTGATCAAATAGTATTTATGCTAAAGACACAAGTTGAAGAGGCCAAAATAATAGAAGATGTAGTCAAATTTGAACTACAATCTAAATCTGCTAAGTACATGAAGTTAGAAGTAGAAATAGTGGCTTTGAGACAAAAACATGAGAAATTTAAATAACAATTAGACAAAGGTCTGAAGCTGAAAGAAGGTTTAATAATTCTTTATGAGTTAATCAACTCTCAAAATCCATCAAAAGAAATATTGGTTTTGGTTATGAAAAAGGGAAAAGTCTCATAACTAGTACTTCTTCTAACCTATATGACAACTTCAAAGCTAATGGAGAAAATAAGTCTGAAGAAAGGAAGAAGAACAATGAGAAATTTTTTGAAAACTCAGGGAAGATGCATAACATAAAGGTAGATAATGCATATGATCACACAAGAGTGAGAAATTTGAAAAAGCCATTATTTAGAAGAGCTCCTCATCCTACATAAAGAAATGCTACGACTAGGTATTCCTCATCTTTCTATGGTTATTATTATACCTATAATCAGTTTGGTCATTAGGCTAATGATCGTAGAGTTGTATCTAAAAGGATTAAAAAATTTAAGTATAAATTCATTTACATGCTTGTTAGATACAAATGTATTATGTTATAATTACAATAATTTTGGCTACATAGCTAGACAATGTAGAACAAACTTTTTAAGATAAAATATACAAAGTGAAAAGAAAGGCATGCCTCCCAGTGTGAACAAAGGTCCAAAATTCTCTAAAAGGGGTTAAAATAAGACAAATAAGAAACCCAAAGATGTGTGGATTTCTCAAACTACACTCCATTCCAAAGAGCAAAATTTATGATTAATAGGTAGTGGTTGCTCAAAACATATGACTGGTGACAAGATCAAGTTCATCAAATTGAGCAAATGTAAATAAGGACCTATCATCTTGGAAGATAACACTTTAGTAAAGATCTAAGGTAAAGGAACCTTGAACGTAGATGGATGCCTACACATAATGTCCTTTATGTTGAAGGATTCAAACATAATCTACTAAGTGTCAGACAAATGTGTGACAATGGATATAAGGTCACATTTAATGTAGAAGGTTTTAAGATAAGGAGATCTATAAGATTAGATATTAAGGGGAAAATAACTAAAAAAACATTTATAATCTTTGTGAAGTGAATGGTAATAGCTACCTGATAGGAAATATTGATAAGAGTTGGTTATGGCATAGAAGAATGGGCCATGTCAATTTTGACAACCTGGTAAAAGTGAGCTCAAATAAGTGTGTTAGACACATGCCTAAGATAACCAAACCTATATACACTACTTGCAAGGAATGTCAATAAGGCAATCAGACAAGGGTAAAATTTCAAACAAAGGAGTATGCAACTACAAAGCCTCTAAAATTAGTTCATACAAATATTTGTGTTCCTACTAAGACAAGAGGATCTAAAGGAGAGAGATACTTTATGTTATTTGTAAGAGATTACTCAAGAATGACATGGGCAACCTTTTTGAAGGATAAGTCTCAAGCATTTGATAGATTCTATATATTTAGGGCCATGGTAGAGAATGAGATAGGATGAAAAATCAAATGCTTAAGATCTAATAAAGGTGGAGAATTCACTGCAAATAAGTTCAGCGAGTACTATGAGAAGTATGGAATCAAAAAGAATTACTTTGTAGGAAGGACTCCACAATAGAATGGAGTTGTTGAAAGAAAGAACATGATAGTCAAGGAGATGGCCAGAATAATGCTAAAAGAGGCTAGTTACTTGATGGATTCTAGAGAGAAGTAGTCTAAACAATAATAAATATCTTGGATAGAGTTCAACTGAGGGTAAATAGTGATAAAAATCCTTGTGAACTATGGTATGGAAAACCTACCTCTGTTAAGTATTTCAGAGTGTTTGGATGCAAATGCTACATCAGGAGAAAATAAGACAAATTTGGAAGCTTTGAAACAATATGTAATGAAGGAATATTTGTTGGTTATTCCACCCAAATAAAATCCTACATATGTTACAACAAAAGGCTATAGAAGCTTGTAGAGAGTATCGATGTCAAGGTTGAAGAAGGATTGAAACATGTTAAACCTGACAAAGAAATCTATAAAGAAGAATCATATTTTGAAGAAGAAGTAGATAATGAAGAGGATGAGGAAATAAATGAAAATCCACCTACAATATTTTTCCAAAAGGATCATCCTATAGATTAGGTCATTGATAATAATAATGAAGGAGTTTAGATGAGGAGAAGAGTTGAAATGAACAAGGAGAAATTAATATTCTTTCTAATGTCTAAAATTGAGCCCAAGAACTATGTTGAAGCCAGTAAGGATGAGAATTGGCTAAAATCCATAGAAGAAAAACTAATCCAAATTGAAAAGAACAAAACTTGGTAATTGGTCCCAAGACCTACAAACAAGAATGTAATAGGTACAAAGTGGGTCTTTAGAAACAAGCTCAATGAGGATGAAACTGTTATAAGGAATAATGCAAGATTGGTGTGTAAAGGATATACACAAGTTGAGGGCATATATTTTGAGGAAACATTTTCTCCAATTTCTAGATTGGAAACCATAAGAATATTTTTAGCATTCTATGTTTATAATAAGTTCAAAGTATATAAAATGGATGTTAATTATGCTTTCTTGAATGGGAACCTAGAAGAGGAAGTCTACATAAAAAAACCTAAAGGTTTTTAGCTATCATAAAAAGAACATTATGTTTTTAGACTAAATAAAGCTCTATATAATCTTAAACAAGAACCTAAAGTATGGTATTCAATATTAGACTAGTACCTGCAACAACAAGGATTTAGTAAAGGATGTGTAGATAGTAATTTGTACTTTAAATTAGAAAGTGAGCATATGTTAATTGTTGTTGTGTATGTAGATGATATAATTTTTTATGTGAAAAATAATAGAATGTGCAAAGAATTTTTTACTCAAATGAAAAATTATTTTGAGATGTCTATGCTTGGAAAACATTCTTTCTTCCTTGGTCTATAAATAGCATAAAATGATGAAGGAATATTTATATCTCAAACCAAGTATGTTAAGGAAAAGCTAAAGAAGTTTGGAATGGAATATAATAAACCAATAGGTACTCCCATGATAACTAGATGTAAGTTGAGAAAAGAGAATGAGTCTCTTTATGTAAATCATACTATGTATAAATCAATGATATGTAGCTTATTATACCTAACTGCATCAAGACCAGATATCATGTAAGTAGTATGCATGGTTGCAATATTTCAAGTTGATCCTAAAGAATCACATGTCAATACAGTGAAAAATATCTTTAGATATATCAAGATTACAATTGACTATGGCCTATGGTATCCCAAAGGTGAATATTTTACTTTGATATCATATAAATATGTTGATTAGGTTGAAAGTGTGGATGATAGAAGAAGAACTAGTGGTGGTGCATTTTTCCTTAGAAAAAAACTTGTTTCATGGCTGAGCAATTTGTAAGATTTAGTTACTCTTTCTACAATAGAAGCAAAGTATGTTGTAGCAATGGTATGTTACACTCAAGTCTTGTGGATGAATCAAACACTCAAAGACATCAAGGTAGAATACAAATCACCTATCTCTATTCTTTGTGACAATTCAAGTGCTATAATATATCAAATAATCTACTAATGCATTCTAGAACTAAGTTCATATCAATCAATTATAACTTCTTAAGAGAAGTTTGAAGATTAAGAGGTCATAATGGAGTATGTTCCAACTTAGGATCAAGTTGTAGACATATTCACCAAACCTCTTCCCAAATAAAAATTTGAGTATCTGAGACAAAAATTGGGAGTGGTGGCTCCTACATCACATCACTAGATCCTAGTGATAGGGCATGATTCCAAGGGGAGTATCATAGAAATATTTTTAATCCGTAGAATAATAGATAAAAAATAACTCATGTATGCATATTTTTGAAAATTTATATTGAGTCGATGGTTGTAGATTCTTGGACAAAATCCTTTATGTGATAAATGGGGAGAAAACATTTGGACAAACTATATGAAAGTTGGAGTCCCTTTTTCATTGATGTCAAAGGGGGATAAAAATTATAAATACTATCTATAAAAGTTTGAAAGAGAAAAACATGTGTCCAAGTTGAGTTTAGACAAATTTTCCATTACCTAAGGGGGAGAAAGTTTGGTATGAATAGTTTCATCTCAAGTTCATCAGAAGCCAATGCAAGCAATGCTAGAGAAGGAACAAGTATTATAAGATCAGATAATTTAGTTTGCCATCAATGCCAAAGTTGGAGATTTTTGGAAATATGATTGTCATTTATGTCAAAAGGTATATTATTGGCATAAGATTGGAGAGGATCATTTTTTTTAGTTTCACAGTGCAAAGTTCTCATGATTTTATAGAGACCATTTCTGGTGGATTGAAGAGCAATTGATTGAAGATCTATTATGGGTTTTTTGAGTGCATCCTAGATATATGGTCTATAGGTTCAAATGAAGAGAAATGAGCTCAAAAATAATTTATCTTTTCTCTCAAACATTATAGGGTTTCTTAGTTAAACCCTAAGGGTTTAAGCCATGGTGTTGACAGGCATGTTCTACTTTTATGTTGACTAGCTATAGGTGAGAACCGGTTACTTATGTTATAACTTAAGTCTTCCTCATCATTGTACAACCAACCCATTCAACCTTGTAATTACCAGCTCGATAAATATTCTAATACTTTATATTTCTTAAGTCCTCAACTTAATATTTATCCTAGCTTGATCAACAGTTAGCCCTTAATCTTATGTTGAAGATCCAACTAAGTAGAACAAAGTCAATTTGTCAAAGGAAACTACAAATAAATGTGCTAGTGACAAGTGTCACAATCATAGAGCTTGCATAGTAAATCTATGGAGTGTTTTAAAGTCAAATGAGTCAAGGATTAACATGGGAATGCCAAGTGTCAAACTCATAGGAGCTTGTCAGGGATAAAGTTAGAGCTTGTTAGAAGATCAAATGGTGAGCATGTGATCATGAAATAAAGATCTAATAGAATGAGTGGACTCAATGGGATAAAGTGCTTGATATTTAACAAGATAAAGGTGAGTTAAATACTAAGCTATTTTGATGATATCAATAGAGTGTATTCTTTCTAAAGACTCAAGAAATAGTGACATGAGTTTAAGAGCTTGATGTTTAACGACAAGTAGAGATAAAGTTCATACAAATTTTAAGATATAATAGCATGTGGGAGCTTAGATCAAAAGATATAATAGATGCATTTCAATTTTAAAAATTTAAAGTCTAGAAGCGTATAAAGATCTGACGCAGCAAGTGAGCCTATTCATGGCTGAAAACTTAAGATCAAAGTCCAATATTTAAAGATGTGTTTATCCCAATGGTAAAGTGATGGAACATGTAGATAATCTATAAAATGTGATAAAGACAATGAAATGTATTATGGTGACCAATACAATTTGTGTAATATGACATGTGCATCAAAACTAGAGCCTAACATATGATAAAAATAGTAATGAGAACAAGAATCATGGTGTTGAAGCATGAATTCAAGACATGGGAAACTTGTTCAATAAATATGAACTAAGTCTAGAATTGGTGTGTTATGTTAGTAAACAAGTGTGAACATAGAGAAGATATGAAACCTAGATTAAATGCTTATACATATGTCATCTAGGATATAGGTTGATATAGATGAAGTGGCTAAATTATGTCAAATAGAAAACATAGAGACACAAAGACACATGGGTAGAGATGAATAGAAGAGAATAAAGATATGTGTAGAGAATGATCAGTTATAAACAAGACCTATAATAGAGAATTGGAATTGGATTCATTATTAATTAATATTTTAATCTAGAGTTATAGATCCATATTTTGATTATAGATCTGATTGGTGGGTGTCATCAGATAAGCTGAGTTGGTGTTCAATTAGGGATTTGGTAATTCTGTAGAGTAGGTGTTCTTAAACCAAGATATTGGTGTCTTTTTAGGATCAGTGCCTTTAAATGTTGTAATCAGTGAGGTTTTGATTGTGAGGTTGGATTAGAATAGTAGATTCAAGAAATTATTTCTCACTGTGGTTTTTCCCATATTGGGTTTTTCATGTATACATATGGTTTTATGCATATTTGTGTGTGTGAGATCCATGCATATATATTTTAATCTACATTAAAAGTGTTAAAGTACTAATTTATTCAATCTACTAATTCACCCCCTCCCCCTCTCTTAATAGATAGTTGTGTTCCAACAATTGGTATCAAAGCCCTAGTTATTTAGAAGAAGGTTAATCATCTTAGGTAGATCTTGGATGGTGAACATAAATGGCTAGTCAAGAATGCTCTTCCTCAAACAAAACACCTCTCTTTTATAGATCAAACTATGAATTTTGGTGTATTAAAATGGAATCATATCTATCTTCATTAGGGTTTGATGTATGGATGTTTGTTGTAAATGGATATACAACTCTGTATGGTTTAATAGAGTCTCATTATTTTAGGTAAAAGAAAAGTTATATCTTTACTTTGACCTTTATTTATCTAATGTGAATTAAAAGGAAATGAAATTAATAGGTATGAAATATGAAATAATTTTAATTGATTCAAATCGTAAAAATAATGTGACAAAGGGTGAAAAAGGGATACAATGACATTGAAGTGAGATTCCTTATCATATAAATGAGGGATATATAGGAAAACATGTTAACACAGATTGTTATGTAAATTTTATCTACAAAAGAAGAAAAAGCTAAAGTTTAGAACAAATATCAAAAACTCATAACTATTACAACTAATAAAAGAGAAACACATGAGTGTGTATAAAGCATGTGAAAAATGAATAAGATAAAGATGGTATTTGTGAGGAAGGCCATGTCCTATTCATGGTATTACACTATAACTCATAAAAGAGAAACTCAAGGGGTACCATAAAGTATTGAAAAGTGAGAAAATAAAGAGGATAAAATTACATCATGAGGAATACCATGTCCTATCTGTGGTTTTACAATATAACTCATGAAGAAAAGGGAAAACCAAAATATCAAAAAGAAGGACTAAGGTTTGTGAAAAGGGAAATTGTTGTAAAGGGTAAAACCTGTATAAGTATCCTACAACAAGGTGTTAGATAGAAAGCATATAAAAATAATAGAAATAAGGGAAGGATTTAAGCAAAATACTTCTTGAGGAATTGCATATTGGTGGGTTCTTTGAAAATATGGCCTTCATTGGTTTGAAGGTGATAGCTACTTGGACCAAGAATATCTTTGAATAAATAAGGGCCCCACCATTTTTGGGTGTATTTACCTTATTTGTCATGAGTATAGTTTAATTTAAGGATAATATCACCAAAACTAAAAGTGTGAACTTTTAGTTTTTTGTTATGTTATTTGGAAATATGGTATTTGTATTGGCAATTATGTTATAAAGTAGAAATATGATGTTCATCAATGAGATCAAGAGAGTGAAGATGAGATTTCCATAATTCTTTATCAAGTATGATTCCATGAATAGATATAAAAACATAGTAAATCTCAACTTATAATGGGAGGACTGATTCAAAACTATAGACTAGAGAAAATGTCATTGCCCTAGTGGTAGTGCGTATGCTAGTGCGATAGGCCCAAAGAGTAGGATAAAGATGAAGATGTTAATCTGTGTAGGTATGATGAATTATCTTTTGGAGAATTTTATAAAGAATTTTTTTGTGGCCTTGGCTTGTCCATTACATTACAAATGGTAGGGTGTGGAAAATTTGTGATTTATTTTAAATTTAACATAAATTTATTTGACATATTTATTTTTGAAGTTACCACCATTATCTAAAATGATAGTACAAGGGACACCAAAGTGGCAAATTGTTCAATTTAGGATAAATTTGGAGATGGTGGTACCAATGACATTAATGAGGGGCATATCCTCAACCCATTTTGTAAAATATGCTATGATTGTGATTATAAAGACATGCCCATCTTGAGATTAAGGTAATTTTCCTATGAGATATAATCCCCACATGAAGAATGGCTAGGGAGATTATATGGTTTGAAACTTTTCTGGAGGTGCATGAATTAAATCATCATGGAAATGGCAAGGAGTAAAATTTTTATAAAATTTGATGGCATCCTTATAAAGAGTGGGTCAAAAGTATCATATATGTAATCATTTATAGGATATAGCATGTCTGCTATAGTGGCCACCACAAATACCCCCATGTACTTATTTGATAAGAGGAGGAACCATGTATTTCATAACACAGGAGACTAGGGTACCTTCAGTGTTATGATAATATAGGATGTTATATCAAAATACATACTTAAAAGCTTGTTTGTGAATGTGAGTCTTTTAACTGGAATCAAGGTTCAAAAGTTAAGTCTGATGTTTCACAAATTGAATAATATATTTGTATCATGAAATATTTTGAATGGTGAAAACCTCTATGTGGTAGATAAGAGAATCTTGTGGTTGAATAGAAAATGGGGATTTTGTTATTTAGATAATAAAAGTGGCATTGGTAAGAATTTGGTGTAGATTAAAAAGAGATGTTGCATAAGAAAGGGAATTGGTTATAGAATTTTGATCTTGAGGGATAAGCTCGATGGTAAAAGAAATGAAATCTTTCGTGAAGGTAGTTGAAATTTCTTGATAAGAAATGATATTCTCTCTTTTGCATTGTTAATCACCATTGACTTGGTATAAAATGAGTTAGGAATCACCTAAAGCATGTATATATTGGATATCTAGATCAAGCATTGATCTCATGCTTAGGATTAAAGCTTTGTACTCCACCATGTTGTTAGTTACATCGAATGTGAGTCAAAATGACAATGGGATAATTTTTCCAAGAGGGATTATAAGGATACAACCTGCCCCAAATCCTTGAATGAATTTAGTGCCATAAAAATGAAGAGTCCAAGTATCTATTTGTAAATTTACATTAATTTTAGGAAGTTATTTGATAACTACTTTTGGTTTAGTAGTATCAAGGAAGATAACAGACTCATCTAGATTACTTACTTCAAGGTCAATAGTGAAGTTGTGTAAGTAATATTTAAGAGATATGTGTTGGTTGATACCTTCAATATAGATAATATTATCATGAGGAAGACTATATTTAAGGTGTTCGATAGCTACCACAGGAGTTGTGGCAAGCTGGTCAACAATGATTTGTCCTTTGATATTTTTTTGGGTAATAATTCAGAGATCAAATTCCATGAGGAGGATCATCTAATTGCCAATTCTATCTCCAAGGATAAATGATTTGGAGAATAAGTGAGAAGGGGATTATAATGAATGATAATTTAAATGGTTTGATAAATCATATAATGTCAAAGTTTTTTACTGTTAAAATATATGGTGAGGTAATCACATTCAAAAAATTTATAACATGTCTCAAATTGATGAGGCCTCAGCTGATATAGTAGATGGATTATTCATTTTTAGTATCATCTTATTCGGCAAACATTGCCCTAATTGATATGGGTGTGGAAGAGGTATACAAGATCAATGGTTGATCATTTGAAGGGGGATGAAGATTAGGTGTGTGAAACAATGATTCTTTCATATTATCAAATGATTTTTGACAAGGATCTATCTATTCAAGGCATTACCTTTCTTAAGAAGAGAATTGATTGAATAGATATGGTAAGCCATTTTAGGAATGAATCATCTAATTACCACAAGTTTACTGAGGTAAGTGTGAATGTTTGAAATGGATAAAAGGATGGATATGTTCATGATATAATTGATCTTGGTAGGGTTGACATATATGCCATGAAGAGAGACTAAGAATCCTAAAAGTTTGCCAAATGTGACACCAAAAACACATTTTTAAGGATTTAGTCTAACTTTATATTTAAGAAGGCATTCAAAGATGATGGCAAGATGAAAAAGGTGAGTCTTGCAGAATTTAGATTTAGTAGCGAGGTCATCTACATAGGTTTCTATAATATTGTTGATAATATCATGAAATATTTGATTCATTACTCCATGATAGGTAGATCTAGAATTTTGTACGCCAAAGGGCATTTTAACATAGTAATAGGTGCCCCATTCCATGGTGAAATTTTTTGTATGTTGGTCTTTAGGGGAAATGTGAATTTGGTTATAACCTAAGAAACCATCCATAGGAGATAAAATTTCATAACTAGCTATGGAATCAATGATGGCATCTATCGAAAGTAGAGGTAAATTGTCTTTGGGATAAGCAAGATTATGAAAATAAATGTAGATGCAAATGACCATGGTGACCTTCTTCTGAATAGGGACTATGTTAGAAACCCATTCACAATAATCCATGGGTTTGATAAACTTAACATCAAGAAGCTTGATAATTTCTTTATGGCATAAGGTGAAAACTTCAGGTGGAAATTTTCATTACTTTTGATGTACCAATTTAGAGTCACCATACATGATAATATTGTACACCATGATGCTAGGGTCAATACCAGGCATGCCTTAATAAGACTAGGTTTATATCTCACAATATTTATTAAATAATAAGCTAAAGTTATCATGTTTAATTGGTTTGAGTTTTCAATAAATTATAATTAGTCGAGGGCATGATGGTGTACCATATTTGATTTGAGTAGTTTCTTAGACAAGCATAACATTTCCATCTTGGAAATGATATGGTGCATTAGGTAAAGATGAAATTGGATTTGTTTTAGGGTTGATGCTAATGATGAAGTTATTGAAACAAGGGGATTTGTTTTTGAAATTTACAAGTTTATGATGTTCTCAAGGACATTGAGGTTCTTAAGCATGAAGTAATTCGAGAATGGATTCATCACTAGGCAAATTTCGAAGAAGACAAAAATACTCAACATCTACTTTGAGATTGATAATTTGATTACCATGGTGATTATATTCAGAATGTATCTGATGTACATATATATCCTTGGTATATAATGTAATCTCAGGAGTAGGAGGATAATCAGAAGAGATTGGTGTGTTATTAGTTTCATTGATGGGGGAAGAATTGGATACAATGATTGAATCTAGAGGTGGTATAGAAGATGCAATAATTTTTAGAGGTGTGAAAGGTAGGATTTATTCTACTACTAAAGTAGTATCAATAAGTGGAGAATTAATAGGAGGTACATGACCTTTAGGAGATAATTCAAAATCCATGGAAATGATATGAACATCATTATTGAAATAATGTATTTTATCTAAAGTTTTCTTATAATGTTGAACATCCAAGTCTCATGATTGAGCTTGGGCTATGATGTAGTTATCATCATAGGTTGGATAAATGGTACATGCTTGAGATTAAAGAGGAGTTTGAAAAGGGGAGATTCTTAGATAATTGAATTTGAATGGGGACATGATTAAAATATGTTGGAATAATTTGGCCACTCCATAATCATTACATATGAAGCTACCTTCTAGGTAAGAAACATATTGGGCATTGTATGGAGGGGAAAATTAGTGATCTCATCAATGATAGGAATAGAGTAATCATGAGGTAATAAGGAAGGAGAAATCCACTCTAAGATGTAAGGAGGTAGCTTAGTAGTGTTGCAAGTATGTTACAAGTCATTAGGTTCATCATCATCTAAATCAGCAAGAGCGACCTACAAGTCTAGATTAATGTTGATAAATTTAGGTAAGGGAGCATTATTGATTATTGTAATGGTAGGAATACGATATTGAGATTTATGATTGGGAAGGTGAATAATTCAAGGATTGGGATCGACCTCATGTTTATAATTTTTTCCATTATGTATGAATTTGATGCATTGGCTATCAGAAGAGGTGATGGACCTCATTTTATGAGTCCAAGGTTAGCTTAGGAGTATGTTGTAAGATAGGGAAAAATTAAGGATCATAAGCTTAGTTTGAATAGTCTTAGGTTTGATTGTAAGGGGAATCAAAATACAACCAAGTGAATTTTGATAGTTTTATCAAATCCATGATAGGTTAGGAAAGTTTGCTTGAGATGATCCTTATTATATCTAAGTTATTAGATGAGACATAAAGATGTTAGATTAATATGGGACTCTTCGTCAACTAATAATTTATGAATAAGGGTAGTATTAATGTCTATTTTAATGAATAGGGGTGGATCATCTATGTAAAAAATTATTTCATCATTAATCATGTATTATTCAATAAATTCAATGGATGGTTTGGAAGAAGGACAAATGGATTAAATGGTATGCATGTTGGTAGGTTGAGGCTCAATAAAGGATGGTTCTTCATCTATAGAAGATGAATCTTCAATTTCTTGTAATTTTTGCATGAGGAACTTGCAATGATAAGTAGAGGTATGAAATAAGTCCATAAGGGGAATGTTTCAAGTTATGGAGTTGAGTTATTTGAGAAAGTTCCAATGAGATGTAGAAGAAGAACTAGTCTAAGGTTTAGAAGGCAAGGTATATTTTGAATGAATGGAAATGGTTGGTGGTTCAGAAGAAAGAGATGGTTCCTCATTAATTTTCAAATCTAGGTGAGTGATTTTAGTATCTTTGAGAAGCTACCCTTCCAAAAATGGTTTCTTGGGTTTGGTGATAAGATCTTTGTAAGTTGATTTGTGATGATAGTTAACTTTAACATATTGAGAGTTGTTGTAGTATTGTTCATAGTCAGTATTAATAGCACAAACATGCTTTGTAGTTTTTTAGTAGTAGATGTGGGAAAAGATTTTTGGTTATTAAAAGAAGTTTTGGAAGCTTGTCATTTTTTATAAGTAGTGTTGTATTCTTGACGATGGAGTTAGATCATGGCTTTATGATTGAAGGAATCACCAAGAATATGGGAGACAAAAAAATTTGTGAGCCCTCTACAAGTTCATGGGAATGACCAATGTCAGCATGGAACCAATAAAATTGATTGGGTTCATATCATTTAGAATGATTATTTGGATAAGTAAAGGTTTTAGAGGGCACTAACAATTGTTTCATTTGTTGCACAATTAGTGGTATGTGAGAAGATGGGGAATTTTCATATTTGACAACTCTTGGTTTGGTTTGAGGACTATTTTTAGTGATGAAATTAGTAGAATTTTGAAATGAGCCCTTAAGTAATTTGGTATTAGGTTTACATTGCTTAATGAAGAAGTCTTGACATTTGGCTTGGTGAATAGATTCATTAAGAATTTGAGGGTCAAAAGTTCAACCCTTATATTGAAGTGAAGGGGTTAAGGTAGTTATAAAGATTTTAAATAGATTATCATCGGTCATGTTATGGTTAGCCTTATGGGCCAAATATTTCCATCATTTAATAAAATCATGAGCTGATTTAGTGGGAAATTTCTTAGCATTAATGAAATGGCTAAGGCAATTATCAGGAAGGTCATTGTGTTGAAACTCTTTAACTAGAGGATTGACTAAATTTTCTAGTTGCTAGATGGAAAGTTGGGGAAGTTGGTTGTACCATTCTAAAACATCACTAGTGAAGGTTTTAACTAGAATTTTAGTTTTGGTAAAAGTATTAGTTTAGATTCACTCTTTATAAAGATTGTTGAATGCTTTAAGAAAGGATGCAAGGTTTTTAGTCCCATCATACTTGATAGTTGGATAAATGTTACCAATGTCAATGGAAAAGATGAAAGGAGCTAAAGGATCATTTTTAATGTTTTGAAGAATTTTTTTAGTCATGATAAGTTGAGGAATAACATTTCCTAAGGCATATCTAAGAGGCGGAGGAATAAGATTTTGATTAGTTTGAAGTATTATAACAGAAGCTTAATTATCCATATTGATCAAATGATGTTGTAATTGCATCATTTGAGAAGTCTTATAAGTTTTTATTATGTTCATTTCTTGTATGACTTGTGCAAGAAGTTGAGTCATATCAATTTGAAGGTTGGTGTTTGAAGGAGGACTCCCCAAATTGGTATTAGGGGGAGGCTTATTGAGAGGTGAATTACCAATGGGATTGTTGGATAGACTTGTGTCAATCACTCCCACATTGTGTTAAAAATATTAAAGATGATAATTTTCTTGATAGGTACAGAAAGGATCAGATCCACCTACTTCATCTTGAGGAGTTATTTGAACCATGTTACAATCCATAGATGGAGGGAAAGAGGTGTTCCAAGAGTGAGGGTTATCTTGTGAGGTAAAGAAAGGGAGAAAAGAATACCTCATATAGTGTCTAAATGGATTCAAGTTGTCCAAGAAGATTCCAATAGGGGATTTCATGATGTTTTGAGTAAATAGATAGAATTTTAAAGAAGAAGAAAGAAAAATCAAGGATAGAGAACTAAGTCAAATAGACATAGAAGGAAGTCAGCTAGATAAAGAACAAAATCAACTGGATAGAAGAGCAAGGGTAGCAATTAGATACAAGGTCAACTGGGTTGACAAAGTATTGCTAGAAAGGGGGTTGAGAAGAGTACTAAGTCAATTGGGTTGACTATGTATTGTTGGATAGAGGTTGAGAAAATTATAAAGTTGATTGGGTTGATTATGTATTATTAAAAAGAGGGCAAAATAGATAGATAAGAGACACAGTTATGTTGGTTGACTATGTACTTTTGGTAGGAATAAATATAGAGTCTATAAGAGACTATATCGACTAGAATAATAGTGTTTTGACATACGATAGAATTTTTGAAATATAAGTGAAGCAATAAATGGAAGGAAACACATAAACAATTTGATCAATGTGAGGGATCCAATTAGGGCACATAGCTCAAAACCTTGCACCAACATTGGCCAATACAAGTTTTTTCAATACATCACACAATGATTAAAGAGCAAGAAATCAAATGAAAAGTAAGTGCTAAAAAAGTGGTCATCCTAAGTGTTATTAGATTATTATAAAGTATTGATTTAAGTGTGAAAGGAATATTGAATGAAAATATGGAACTAGAAATTAATCTTTGGATGGTTTTAGGATGTTTGGATTGAAAGGGATGTGTGTTGGCAATGGTATTAGCTTGGTATTGGGGCCTACCCCATCACTTCACAATCTTACAATGATAATCATGTTGTGTGATTTTACAATTTATACCATTAACCATGTATTTATACTTGGCCAAAAAACCAAATTGGCTTCCCCTCAATGATGAAATCCAAGTAGGTAAGCCTTGGGAAGATAAGTGTTTAAATGTGTTTTGAATGTTATTGTGATTTGGTAGTGTATGAAAAGATTAAAATAGTGTTACTAAATGGTAATTTTAAAAACCACCTATTTAGACTATGTGAGTTACTCTAAGCATGCAAATAACTAAAAATGAAAGTGTGAATTAATTACTAACAAATAGTTATTAATTCCTTGATTTAGAATGGTGCAAAGTCAATTCAGATAACATTGTATGAAAATAGTACATAATAGAGTCAATTAGAACACTATTTTTATATATAATTAAAGTCTTTAAGAATAGAGTTGAATGGGTCAACTATGTCTTTTAGATACAAGATAGGCTATAGAACTAAGTGGACCAGGTTGACTTAATTGGTTATAGGGTTGTAGTTTTGAATACTACTAAATTGTAAAAAATAAAACTAAATAAAGTACTAAACTGAAAAAGGATGGAAAGAGAGTAACCTTGGTGGGATTTAATATGGTTAGGATTGTAAATTTTATGTTGACATTCCTTAAATGTTGATTTTAAATTCTAAAAACTAAGTCAACTAGTTTGACCCAATTCTACAAAACCATATGTGATGAAGAAGAATAAAATGACTAAGTCGACCTATTCAACCTAGTATGTTTATTAATAACTAAATAATATTACTGTGTTAACTTGTCCAATCTAGTAACATATATATGGTGAAGACCTGCACAAACAAAATAGATTTATTTATGTGACTATGTGTTAAACCTGCATAAAAAAAGTTAGAACTATACCAACTGGTTTAATATATTTCTAAAAATATGGAAAAATAATATGATGAAATAAATGAAATCATGAAATAAAACTTACAAGGGTTAGATTTACGTCAAGTTCATTAGAATGTACACAATAGGAAATAAAACATATCTATAAATCAATCCTAGCTCAGAGAAAATAAATCTTACTTACACTTTCAATTAGGGATACATTACATAATCAAGGTCATGACCAAGATGGATCCACTAAACCTAATTAAGGAATATATTACCACAATATTATCACTAGGTAGGGTTCCAAATCCTCTAGTCAATCAAAACTATGAAATAACCCTAACTAGGTCCTATGTTTTCATATTCACTAAACTAATAACAACTAAAGTAAAGTCTAATCTAGTGCTCACTAAATATTATGGCATAAAATTTGGGTTAGTAAACATAAAATTAAGCATGCATAAGATCATCCTAATTAAGCTATGTATAGGTAAGACCCTAATGTATAGAGAGAGCAATATATTCAAAAGCCATTACTTATGCTACTTCTATCTACGAAAGGAAGGAACAAAGTTAGAGATACTTACCTTGAATACAAACCCATTAAGACTCAATATCTCCCTTAGAAAAAGGTACTTCACAAGAGGTTTTTGTGGTTTTTAATGATCACTAAGAAAGGCCAAAGCATCTAAGACTTATCCATAAGACAAGATTCCTCTCCAAGTAGAAACCCTAAGCTAAGAATCCCTAAATTAAAATGGAGGAAGAGTAGATTGTAAATAAGTGAAAATGAATAATTAACTCTTGTTGTCTCTCTAAGAATGAAAAAATGGATGTGTTTATATAGGTGGATCTAACCCTAATACTTTTCAAAAGTTTAGGCTGACAAGGTCAACCTAGTATCATTATTGATAAAAATAAATTAGGTCATGGACTAGGTTGGCCAGGGGCCAACATAGACCCTAATAAGTTTTATCAATAAGAGTACAAGGTTGATAGGGCTAACTATGTAACTTAAACCATCAAAAAGGGTTTTAGGTTAGGTTAGGGATAATTAATGTGGAAAATGACTATAAGAGGGTGAAAAAGAGAAGGTAAAACTTAGGGGAATGTTTTTAAGAGTTGTTTGGATTGATAATAAGTGGTAATAAGGGACAAAAATCCTATGAAGCAGCAATGGTCTATCTACTTGTTTCTTGGTGGACCCCTTAAAACATGCACTCAGAGATATTGAGACTTGATGGATTCCAAAAAGATAGAAAAAATTAGTAATTGATAAAATTTGGAAATATTATGTGTATACAATTAGTGGTTATTGTTGTCCCCCAAAAATATGTCACTCTTTTTGGGACAACATATGAGACATTTTGGTCCTGCAAGACCAAATTTGCCTCTTCCCTTTTAAAAATTTCTTCTAAGCTTTCAAATTCCTCACTTTTCAATTTTTTCAGTAAAGGGATGAGCTAGTTCATTGGGTTCAATGGATTCTTCAGGCAAGTTTAATCAAACGGGTCAAGTTTACAACACATAAACTCTTTTCAAAGATGTTTCAAGTGCTAAACAACAGTGACGTCCCCATGGACATCAAATTCAAGCCACTCTTAAAGTTTCTCTCAGAGTTTAGCAGACACTGCCAAGTGTCACCTGTCGAGCCCCTTTATGCCTTGTTCCTAAAAGTAACAGATGTTGCCTCTTGTCCCTGATGAATTTCAGTGGAAGCCATCACATGTCAACATCTACAGCTTCTTCCTTCGATTTCTATTTTGAGTAAGGACTGTGGTGGGCCCCAGGAAAATGGCTAAGGTAAGCAGAACATGCCAAGTGTTGGTTTCTGAAGCTTCAAGGCTTCTTTTAGTAAGCACCCCTCAAGATTTAGTGGAAGCTACCACGTGTCATCTTCCACATGACTCTCAAAAGACATCTGGATGCTACCACATGTCCCTTATCACAATGCAGTGAAATGTGCCATGTGTCCTTACCTTTTTCACAATGGACGCTGCCACATGTCACCTATTGAGATTGGCATAAAATCGACTAAGGCAAAGCCAAAGGACAAATAGCCCTTGCAGAGGGCAGGTAAGGAGTATATGGACCATTGCAAAAGACACGAAGGGTCGTCTCATGCTTGAACAAGTCCTTGCATAGGGCACAATTCTCTTTCAAGAAAAAGAATGTGATATAATGGTTAAGGTGAGAATCCTTCAAACTTTTTGTCTAAAGGAATTCACCTGGGAAGAAAGCCCGATAGAAAATTTGCCAAGGAAATAAAAGCTCAGAACATGCCACGTGTCACTAGTTAACTGCAGCAAAATGTGCCACATGTCAAAGACATAGTGCTCACAATACTAAGGTGCAGAGCCAAGGAAAGAATTCTTTCAGACAAATTGTCTGATAGAATTCCTTCAGACTTTTTGTCTGAAGGAAATAAAGAAACAAAAAATCCTTCAAAGGAATTAAAGCCTAAAGGCCGCCCGAAAGATCTCGAAGGGTAGGTACCCTCATAGAAGACACTTGACGCTTAGAAAATAAATCATCTTTCAAAAATCCTGAAGGAAAATTTCCCTCCAGGAAAGATCAAGCCTCTAAATACCATGGAAGCTACCAAGAGTCATCTACTAGGACATAGTTTCTAACAAGTCTCAAATATAGTAGAATATGCCATGTGTTCCATCAAAGCTCTGCGGAGACTGCCACATGTCATCTTTCATAGGACTCTAAAAAATGTTCCCTAAGTTTCTAAATGCAATGGATGCTACCATCTATCCCATTCTAAGCTCAGTAGAGTGTGACAAGTGTCTGCATCTGAGTGAACCCAAAAGAGTACTAAACATTTCCGCTATGTTTCTATGAGATTGGTGGATGCTGACACATGTCCTCACCTATTTCATAAGCAGAAAGCACCAAGTGTCAAGTGGCCAAAGCATGAAGGAGTTTCTAAGAAGGATGACAGACCCGTAGCCATCAAATTAGGGGTAATCAATTATCCATTGTCTTTCAAATGATGATAGACCTGAGGATGCTAAATTAGTGGCAATGAAGTGTTTGTTGATTTTTGTAGACTTAAGCTCGAGAGCCCTAATTGATACGAGGTGGAGGAAACAATTCAAAAGATTTGGAGTATCAACACAGTGTTTAGATTTGATATATCTCTTGAGTCTAGAAATGTGGAGGCAGATTTCTCGATCCCTTAAAAGACATGACATGTTCATCTCCTTGAGAATAAAGGCAAAGTGAACAACTGTGCAATCAAGAGAGGGAAATAAGAAGATCGTCTAGTTTCAGGGGAAAATAGTTGAGTTAAAATATAGAACTAAAAGTGCATTCAAGGCATTGAATGCATAGCATGAGCTATTCCATGGGACAAACATGCCAAACCTCTCTGGACCTCTATATATTGTAATCTCTTTGATTGTTTCAAGGATCTTTTCCTATTATAGAAGCAAAACTCTGCCCAAATTGAAAGGCATTTACTGAGACTTTGAGCTCAGATTGTTAATCATATTTCTTCATTTGAATAAGAAAGCAAGTGACCTTTTCAGACTTTGTGCTGGAAATAGCTTGTGTTATTTAGGAAAATGTTCATATGTCTATTTCCTAGAAGCATTCTTGTTTATTTGATCTAACAAGTAGAACTAGTGGAAGTGGTTAGGAAGGTGTCCTGAAGACCAACTGTGGAATGACTTTGTGCCCCCACAAGTACCTTCAGTGTGTTTTTATTTTCTTTTCTTGTGTAAAGGACCTTGGGATGACTTTGTGCCCCTTTTTTTCTTCGTATCTCTCTCTTTGGTAGTTAAGGTGAAGACTTTGTGCTACATCTTAGATTGTTGGTTACTTTATACCTTGGTTATCGGTTACTTGCTCCTTGAAAGGATTCCTGCTGTTTCCTACAAGAACACTTCTAAAAGAAGAGAAGTGCATTTAGTGTTTCCCAAGATTTATCCTCTATTTTTTACCATCATCTGTAAAAAAAGAGATATGGATGGTTTGTCCTACCCCTGTGTCTTATTTTTTGCATATATATATATATAGTATATAGCTCCGTATATTTGATAGGGAACCTCCCCTTGATGAGAGGAGAGATGTGCCCCCTTTTGATGCAGTAAACCTACACATCTAGACAACTAATCTCCCTATTTCTATGGTGATAGGACCTATTTTGATCACCAGTTAGCTAGTTGACAAAATATTCACCCAACAATTTTTGGTGACTCTGCTAGGGACAGTAATTTTGTGTAATTTGGAGCCTCAAGCTTCAAATTGAAACATCACCTGTGTCTTACCCATTATCATCATTACCCTTATCCATTATAGAGTCTGGTGACTCCATCCCATACCTTACCCACTATCATTATATCCTTACCATCTTCCATCTCCTCTTCCATTTTTGTCCTACAATCTAGTAGCTCCATGCTATACAAGAGGCCAAAAATCTCAAGGTGTTGTTGACCCTATTTTTGAGTTGGTGCAGTAGAGAAATTTTGATTTGTTTCCTCCACAACCTCACCTTCAATGAACTAGGATTCTTCCTCTTATCCAAGCTGGGTCTCCACTACCAGGCAAAGCATCCACTTCTATTGTTAATAAAGCTTTGCCTATACACACTCCACCCAGATTTATGGTCCCACTTCTACATAATCAAATCATGGCTCAAGGCCCATGGGGTAACTCTTTTAGCCCACTAAATTTAACTCCACCCCTACATGATCTCCCACGTAGCTCAAGAAAAAGCTTCCCCAAATTCTTTGGTGATGGGAAAGTTCACCCTGATGAACACATTGCAGCTTTCAGCATAGCCTGCAGTGTGATAGGCATGGAATTTGAGGATGTGGCAATCAGACTGTTAATGGAGATGTTGCAAGGTACTATTGTAGATTGGTTCTACCATCTGTAGGCTAGATCAGTGACTAATTGGGACACACTCAAAGCCAAGTTTGAAGCTAGATTCAAACATGTAGAAGATGCACATGCCCTTTTGGCCCAGCTCACACAAATGAAGAAGGAACCTCATGAACCAATGAGGGATTTCATTGCCAAATTTGATAAGTTGAGGAATAGGATCCTTGTAATTGCTTAGCCAACCCTTGAAAACCTCAAATGCTTCTTCATCAACTCATAACTGCCTGAAGTGAGTTTTCTACTGAGACGTGCTAGCCAGATAGACCTTGTTGAAGCTCAGGACTTGGCTACTGAGGTAGAAGATGACCTTATCTTGGTTTGGAAGATAAGGAGAGATCCAAATAGAGGTAAATCTTCCTCATCTTTTGACTACTCACCTACATACACCACTAATAATATGGTGTAGAAGCTAGCAAATGAGTTGTTGGCTCTCAGAAGACAAATGGCCCAAGGGACATCATTTGCTCCTACATATAGAGATACCCCAAGGAGAATGTTCTAGAATCATGCATACCAAGGCAATGCTGCCAGGGGTCAAGGACAGCCAAATCATCTTCCTCCCCCACTGAGGAACCTTGCCATTGAAGCACCTCTAGCCAACTTAGTGGTTGTATATCTTGAAGATGACTCAGGTTTCTCATTCTAGCCTGAGTTGAATCCTGAAGATGATGCTAATCTCTTCACTGAGGAAGAAGAAGAATTAGCTGATGACTCCAACATTGGTTTCCTAAACTATCAAGATGAACCCAGAAGTGAAGGTAATGCAATGGAGGGATCATATGATGTGTTCACCTAGTCTAAGAATCAATCAGCTCAGGAAGCTGATAAAGAGAAGACAGAGGAGCAACCTCAACTAGTAATCTCAATTGCTAAGAATGGAAATACTCTGCCCTTTCAGCAAAAAGACCCAGTGACTGCAAGAAAGGTAAGTACACCAAATACCCCTGCACCTTCTACTTCAAATCTGTAGTCCAGTTCTCCCCTTGCCAAGAATCAAAAGGATGAGCTCCCATCCTCTATTCCTAGTTCATTTTAGATGTTTAACATTATTGATCATATAAAGAAAGCCAAAGTTCAAATGTCTGAATTTGAATTTCTGTAATCTAACCCTGATTAGTTGGATAAATTGGTTCAATGTGTGAAGAACCAAACCATCCCAGCAAGACAAGAAGCTAAGAAAGCAACTCATGATCCCCCAAGGAACATGTATATCCCAAAAAATCTTGTCATTGTTCCTCCTACTGCTCCTGAGAAAATAGAGCCTTTTTATGTCTCCCTGTTGATAAATGGATATCAACTGAACAATTATATCATTGATTCTAGAGCTTCAGACAATGTCATGCCTGCCAAAGTGGTTGAATCCATTGGCCTTACACTGACCAGGATGTTTGGTAGATGCTTCTCCATGGAAAATAAGCAAGTAACATTGCTAGGGCAAATTAAAGATGCCCAATTTGCATTTGCAGCATTCCTAGACAAAAGAATCAAGATGACTGTCTTGGTGGCCGACGTCCCAGCATCTTATGGCATCCTTCTTGGCCAAAATTTATGCAAAGATGTTGGTGGTGAGTTAAGCATGGACTTGTTTGAGGCAAGAATTCCAGTCAAAGGCATCATGAAAAGATTTCTTCCTGAAAAGGAAACAAAGTATGTGGTCACCCAATCATCAGCTCCTAAAGCTCAAATTTTTTTTAGTCTTCAGGCATGGGTAACTACTTTCTATCCATAGAAGTTCATGAAATGCCTGTTGAAGCTCTCAAAGGTGACAACCTAAAGGTTAGCTCAGTTGGAACTATGGAAGAATCTCCACCTCCAAATGAGGAAGAATCCAAAGGAAAATTAGTGTCTAATGAGGTATAGATCCTTGAATTCAATGGTAGCTACTCCTCTACTGGTTCAAGAGCTAGGGTTGTGCTAATATCTCCTCAAGGAAATATTTTTCCTTCATCCTACAAGTTGTAATTTAGCAACACTAATAACACAGCTAAGTATGAGTCCCTATTACTTGGATTAAAATTTTCTTAAGACAAAGGTATCAAGATCCTTCATGCTAAAGGAGATGCTAAACTGGTGGTTTGTCAGGTAAGAAACTTGTATCAGACCAAAAATGAGAGATTGTACCACTACCGCAATCTATTCTGGGACCAAATTAAAAACTTTGATGCTTTCAGTATCTCTATAGTCCCCAAGGAATTCAATGATAAAGCTGATGCTTTGGCTATCTCATGCACTCTTCTGGTTCCCCACTCATACTTCAAAGGAGATAGGTACACTATTAAACTGGTCTCTCGACCAAGTGTACTTAATAATGCCAGTCATTGGCAGGTGTTTAACAATGACAACCAAATCATTACTTTCTTGGAGCAAAAGGACAATTTTAAATGGTTGCATTTTGAAGGTAGTGAACCTCAAGAGCCCGAATCGACCCTTGAATCAGGTTCTAGCATGGATGGAGAGTTCATGAAACTTAAAGGGAATAAGATTCCCAAAGGCCTGGTCTCCCTTGAGAAACTATTTGATAAACATGATAGATTCATCAAATAGTAGTAAATGGAGTCAAGCTCCTCTTAAGGGTTTGATCAAGTAAATATGGGTACCAAGGAAGATCCCAAAATGGTAAACATTGGGAAGTACTGCACTCCTGAGGAAAGATTCAAGTTTAGTTCTCTGCTCAGACAGTACATGGACATCTTAGCATACTCCTATGATGACCTGAAGTCACTCAGGCCTAATGAAATTTGACATGACATTCATCTGAAGGCTAACTCGATGCCTTATAAGCAAAAACCCAGGTAGTACAATCCAAAGATATCAGGTACTATTTTGTTTGAGATACAAAAGATGTTAAATGCCAGGATCATTTTCCCAATCCATCATTCCACATGGATTGCAAACATAGTGCCTATGAGGAAGAAGAATGGAAAAATTCACCTTTGTGTGGATTTTAGGAATTTGAATTAGTAATCCTTGAAGGATAACTATCCTTTGTCAATCATGGATCAAGTGCTTCAGATGGTGATTGGTTCAGAGATGTTATCAATGCTAGACAGTTTCTCAAGATATAATCAAGTTGAAGTTGGTGAAGCAGACTAGCATAAGACTGCATTTACCACACCTTGGGGCACCTTCACCTATAAGAGAATTCCTTTTGGCTTGATAAACGCTAGTTCTACCTTTCAGAGAGAAATGGAACTTGATTTCAAGGATGAGATGGGTAAGTTCCTTTTAGTTTATCTTGATGACTTGACTATTTTTTTTAAGCATCGCCCAGATCATGTGTGCCACTTACAACAAGTGCTGGAACACTACCACCAGAATGGCATTTCTTTGAACCCCAAGAAGTCAATTTTTGGAGTAATAGAGGGGAAACTTCTCAAACACATTGTGTCTAAAGGAGGCATAAATATTGACTTAAACAGAGTCAAGTCTATCCAAGAGCTTACCTTGCCTATAAGTAAGACTGTTGTTCACTCTTTCTTTGGAAAGGTGAATTTCTTACGAAGGTTCATCCCCGAGTTTGATAAAAAGACTAGACATATTGTAAACATGATCAAGGGAAATCCCACCTTTAGCTAGACTAATGAAGGCAAGTCAACGTTTAAAGATATCAAGACTATCATTATCCACGCCCCCATTTTGGTTTGTCCAGACTATAACAAAGAGTTAACCATATACATTTATGCTTCAAAACACATGCTTTCAGTGATTCTGGTTCAATAGAATAAAGAAGGTATGGAATCTCCCATTTCCTTCTTGAGTTGTCCTCTCAAAGCTCATGAGTTGAAGTACACAAACATGGAAAAGCATTCTTATACAGTGGTGAAAGTGGTAAAGTATTTCCACTTCTACATCTTGAATTTACACACTACTGCCTTGGTTCCTAACACAACAGTCAAATCCATACTAACTCTGTAGAAGTTTGGGATGAAAAGAGGCAATTGGGTTGCAAAGATCCAAGAGTTTGATCTACTCATCAAGTCAACAAAGCTGGTATGGGGAAAAGGCTTATGCCAATTAATTGTTGACAACAAGCCAGAAGGAACAGAGCATCAAGAATTAGAAGTAGAAGTACCAATAGTCCTCTTTGTCTCCACCATTGATGAGTGGTATTCGAGTATTGCTTATTTCCTTACTTATGGTGAATGTTCTGCTCACCTATCTTATAAAGAGAGAAGGACCATCAAGTTGAAAGATATCAATTTCATCCTTTGGGACAATGGCCTGTATAAGAGGGGCCTTAATGGAATGTTCCTTCATTGCGTGGATAAGGAGTAGCAAAGCCAAATTTTGAAATCCTTCCACAATCAGGCCTGTGGAGGACATTTTTTTGCTTTTGTGACTACCCATAAGATACTTTGGGCCAAATATTACTGGCCTACTCTTTTTCAACATGCATACAAGTGGGTAAATAAATGTGAACTATGCCAGTAGTTTGTTGGAAGACCCAAGTTAGCTTCCCTACCTCTCAATCCAGTAGTCATAGAAGAACCATTTCAGCAATGGGGCCTCAATTTTATTGGTGCTATAAACCCATCTTCAAGTGCTAGACATGATTATGTCCTCGCAGCCACAAACTAATTCACCAAGTGGGTGGAAGCAATTCCAACCAAGCATGCTACTTGTGAAGTAGTGTGCAATTTTTCCAAGGAGAACATCATTTCTAGGTTTGGGGTCCCAACTAAGATTGTCACTGACAATGCAGCTTGTTTCACTTCCTAGGAGATCACTCAATTCTATTTCTACTATGGAATTACACTCTCCCACTCATCTGATTACGTTCCACAAGGGAATGGACAAGCTAAATCAAGTAATAAGAACCTGGTGACTATCATCAAGAAGTTGATTGATGACAACCAAAGAACATGGCACAAAGCATTGGTGGATGCTTTGTGGGCAGATAGAATTATGCCTAAAATGGTAACTGGTATGTCTCCTTTCCAACTTCTTTATGGTATCAATGTTGAGATACCAATCACCTTAGAATTTCCAACATTAAAATTAGTCAAGGCAATTAAAGATCAAATGTATGAAAGTGCCCTTGATAAGAGAATCATGTGCCTGACTGAGCTAAAAGAGTAGAGAGCTATAGTGGTAGACCGAATCACTATCCATCAAATCTTGGTGAAGAAACTCTTCGACCAGAAAGTAAAGAGTTGAGATTTCTAGATTGGAGATCAAGTCCTGATGTGGGACAAGAGAAGAGAACCAAAGGGAATGCATGGAAAATTTGATTCCCTATGGAGAGGCCCTTTTACTATCCATGAGCTCAAAGGTGAAAATAGCTTCCTATTGAAGTATCAATATGGCACACCCTTTTCTCTACCTCACAATGGGAAGCATCTAAAGTACTTCGACTCTTGAAGTATCAGATGAAATTGTCTATACATATGTATTTTTGTTTAGTTTTTATTTATTTTTGTGCTTTTCATTTTTGTCTATTTTTATAGCCTTTCTTTTTGGGTAGCATGACTCTGTAACCCAATGGCACACTTCAAGTCACTGGGGATTCTAGTTTCTACTCCCCTCAGCAGTTCCAAGTTCTCATCTAAAGGAAGTTCCCCAACAGGAGCCAGCTGTTGTCCCCCCAAAAAATGTCACTCTTTTTGGGACAACATGTGAGCCATTTTGGTCCTGTGAGACCAAATTTTCCTCTTCCCTTTTCAAAATTTCTTATGATCTTTCAAATTCCTCACTTTTCATGTTTTTTAGTAAAGAGAAAAGTTGGTTCATCAGGTTCAATGGCTTCTTCAGGCAAGTTCAATCAAACGGGTCAAGTTTCCAACACTTAAATGATTTTCAAAGATGTTTCAAGTGCCAAACAATAGTGACGTCCCCACAGACATCAAATTCAAGCCAATCTTAAATTTTCTCTTAGAGTTAAATGGATCCTACCAAGTGTCACCTACCCATACCCTTTATGCCTTGTTCCTAAAAGTAGCGGATGCCACCATGTGTCCCTGATGTAGTTTAGTGGAAGCCACCACATGTTGACATCCACAACTTCTTCCTTTGGTTTCTATTTTGAGTAAGGACTATGGTTGGCCCCAAGTGAATGGCTAAGGTAAGTGGAACACACCAAGTGTCAGTATCTAAAGCTTTAAGGCTTCTTTCAGTAAGCACCCCTCAGGATTCAACATAAGCTACCATGTGTCATCTTCCACATGACTCTCAAAAGACATCTAGATGTTTCCATGTGTCCCTTATCACAGTGCAGTGGAACGTGCCATGTGTCCTTGCCTTTTTCACAATAGATGCTACCACATGTCACCTATTGAGATTGGCAAAAAATTGACTAAGGCAAAGCCAAAGGACAAATATCCCTTGCAAAGGGCAGGTGAGGAGCAGATGAACCATTGCAAAAAAACCAAAGGGTTGTCTCATGAATGAGTCCTTGAAGAGGGCACAGTTCTCTTTCAGGAAAAGGAATGTGGCAAAATGGTTAAGGTGATAATCCTTTAAACTTTTTGTCTAAAGGAATTCACCTGGGAAGAAAGCCTGATAGAAAATCTGTTGAGGAAATAAAAGCCTAGAACATGCCATGTGTCACTAGTTAACTACAGCAAAATGCACCATGTGTCAAAGATGGAGTGCTCACAATACTAAGGTGTAGAGCTAAGGAAATAATTCCTTCAGAAAAATTATCTGATACAATTCCTTCAGACTTTTTATTAAAAGGAAATAAAGAAATAGAAAATCCTCTGAAGGAATTAAAGCCCAAAGGCTGCTTGGAATATCCTGAAGGGTAGGTACCCTCGTAGAAGACACTCAACACTTAGAAAATGAATCATCTTTCAAAAAATTTGAAGGATATTTTCCCTCTGGGAAAGATCAAGCCTCAAAATACCATGGAAGCTAACAAGTGTCATCTACTAGAACATAGTTTGTAACAAGTCTCAAACACAGCAAAATGTGTCACGTGTTCCATCAAAACTCTGTGAAGACTGCCACATGTCATCTTCTGTAGGACTCTCAAAAATGTTCCCAAAGTTTATAATTGCAGCAGATGCTACTAGGTGTCCCATTCTAAGCTCAGTGGAGTGCGATAAGTGTCTACGTCTGCATGAACCCAAAAGAGTCCTGAACATTTCCATTGTGTTTCTATGAGCTCGACAGATGCTAACACATGTCCTCACCTATTTCATAAGCAAAAAGTGCCAAGTGTCAAGTGGCCAAAGCACGAAGGAGTTGCCAAGAAGGATGATGGACCCATATAAATCAAATTAGGGGCAATCAATTAGTTGTTGGCTTTCAAATGATGATAGACTCGAGGATGCCAAATTAGTGGCAATGAAGTGTCTGTTGATTTTTGCGGACTTATGCTCGAGAGCCCTAATTGCTATGAGGTGAAGGAAATAATTCAAAAGATTTGGAGTATCAACACAGTGTTTAGATTCAATATATCTCTTGAGTCTAGAAATGTGGAGGCATATTTCTCAATCCCTTAAAAGACACGACCTGTTCATCTCCTCGGGAATAAAGGCAAAGTGAACAATTGTGCAATCAAGAGAGGGAACTAAGAAGATCATCCAATTTTAGGGGAAAATAGTTGAGTTAAAATATAGAACTAAAAGTGCATTCAAGGCATTAAATGTGTAGCATGAGCTATTCAATGGGATAAATGCACCAAACCTCTCTGGACCTCTATATATTGTAATCTCTTTGATTGTTTCAAGGATCTTTTCCTGTTATAGAAGCAAAACTCTGCCCAAATTGAAAGGCATTTACTGAGACTTTGAGCTCAGATTGTTAGTCATATTTCTTCATTTTAATAAGAAAGCAAGTGACCTTTTTAGACTTTGTGTTGGAAATAGCCTGTGTTATTTAGGAAATTGTTCATATGTTTGTTTCCTAGAAGCATTCTTGTTTATTTGATCTAACAAAAAGAACTAGTGGAAGTGGCTAGGAATGTGTCCTGAAGACCAACTATGGGACAACTTTGTGCCCCCACAAGTACCTTCAGTGTGTTTGTATTTTCTTTTCCTATGTAAAGGACCTTGGGATGACTTTTTGCCCCCATTGTTCTTTGTATCTCTCTCTTTGGCAGTTAAGGTGGAGACTTTGTGCTACATCTTAGATTGCTACTTACTTTGTACCTTGGTTACTAGTTACTTTTTCCTTGAAAGGACTCCTACTATTTCCTGTAAGAAAACTTTTGAAAGAAGAGAAGTGCCTTCAGTGTTTCCTAGGATTTCTCCTCTATTTGTTAGCATCATCTCTAAAAAAAGAGAGATGGATGGTTCATCCTACCCCTATGTCTTTTTTTCTACATATATATATATATATATATATATATATATATATATATATATATATATATATAGTATATAGTTCCGTATATTTGATAGGGAACCTCCCCTTGATGAGAGGAGAGATTTTCCCCCTTTTGATGTAGTAAACTTGCACATCTAGCTGACCAATCTCCCTATTGTTGTGGTGATAGGACCTATTTTGATCACCAGTTAGCTGGTTGACAAAATATTCACCCAATAGTTATGAGAATGGATTTATGGATGAATAAAGAGCTTGGGTTAATGACTCCTATGAAATCAAGTCCCCTATACACAAATAATCTTCTTTTAATAATAGGTTGTAAAATCATTACAATGTGAACCTCCCATTTATTGAAGGCTTGGCATTAGTGTTATGAAGGTATATGTGCATGGACATACTTGAATATGGTGGGATAATAATATCCTACTCATAAAATTTTATGTGAATTTTCACTCCTAGACAAGTGACTGTTCCCTAGATTTTCATAAAAATAAGCCATTACTTGCTTGGGATCTTCTTCTGATAGGCATCTTAGGTAGATACACTCATATTTATTTATATAGAGAACCCCCTTATTTAATATATAGTGGATAAATTTGAGCTTAAGGTCCCTTTTCTATGTCTAGGTGAACCCCAAAGGTCAACTCCCATAGAGAGGATAATGTATGACTAGATCATACTAGCTTTTGTGTAATGTTTTTGATTGGTCCACTTGGTGGATGGTAATCTTGGGGTCAATATCTATGATCAAATGAGTGAGAACTTATCCTAAAACTATTTTATTAGCTCTAACCTCCAATTCATACTCCCAAAACTTGGCCATCCAATGACCTTTATGTTCTCCTGATTCATTTTTTCCCAACATAAATTTCATAGCCAAGTCCAGTATAATGGTGTATATCTTATTCCTAAAGATGTAGCATCTAAACTTATTTACCATTTTGGCCAAGGCATAGACATATTTTGTAAATTTGAGTACCTAAACTTAACATATTTTAAGTTAGTAATCATGAAAGTAATTGTGTGTTATTCACCATCCAACTTCTAAGTAACCACCATAGTTATGGTATACTCAGAAGCAGAAGAGTAGAGGTAGAATTGTCTGGTGTAGTCTAGGATTATCATTACTAGTGTTTGCATGATGTGATATTTTATGTATTGGAAGGATTTATTTTATTTAGAGTTCCATTCTATTTTCACCTCATATTTTAAGGTTGCATTTATAGGTTTAACAAACTCAATAAAACCTAAAATAAATTTGCATACAAAGTTAATTTTAACAAAGAAAGATTTTAATTCCTTATTAATTTTGGGAAGAGGTAACATAGGGATAACATCAAAAAAATTATGATTAATGGAGATATGTTATTTTGTGATGATATTACTAATAATATTACCTTTGGTAACACTAAACACACTTTTCTTT
Organism: Torreya grandis; assembly: GCA_037957365.1. Taxonomy (NCBI): domain Eukaryota; kingdom Viridiplantae; phylum Streptophyta; class Pinopsida; order Cupressales; family Taxaceae; genus Torreya; species Torreya grandis. Next base: position 784,675 of record JARHVA010003191.1, on the reverse strand, counting down.
GGGTTTAGGCATATACCATATCTCTTGCACCTTTTGATTTTTTTTGAAAATGGTAGATGTAATCAGACCTATATTTAGAGAAAAGAGTCAAGTAGTCCATGAAAATAATAATTCACTTATATATCAAAACTTTAAAGGTGAATTTTTTATCTCTTTGGAAGGTTTTGCCTATATTGATCAAGTTGAATGTCATCCTTTTATAGGTTAAGGTGCCCCACTTTGTAGTGAATGCAGTCTTAGTTTTATTTTCTAGGTTTAACAGAACCTAATTATATCACAAGAACACATCAATAAATGACATCATATTGGATATTCTCACCCTATGAATGAATTCATAAAGGGAGGGAAATGGATAATTAGCTTTATCATATTCCCTATTTAGGTTCTAAAAATCTACACATGATTTGATTTCCACACTATTGTTTTGAATGGGAACTAAATTAGATACTCAGGTGGGGTGACAGACTAGGAAGATGATCTTGACTGAAAGGATCTTGTGAAACTCTTTATGTATGAGTGGTTATAGGATCGATTTCACATGCATATACCTTTGTTTGAAAGGTTTTTTATTTGGATTGAGGGGTACAATATGAGTTATTACACTTGGGTTGAAGACCTTGAGGTCTCCATAGGTCCAAGTGATGACATCCCTATATTTTAATAACATCCATTTGATTTGTTCAAGCTTAGTTGGTTTACAATCAAAGCCAATATTAATGATTTGAATTTGATCAAATGAAAAATATTTATAATTTTAAACTCTTGGTTGATCTATCTTAGTATTTTGGGAGGATGCAAAGGCCTATACAAGTCAAATATCCATTCTAGGGAAATCATTCCTTTTTAGAATAATTTCTCTCTAAGGTTCATGACACCATCTCGGTCATAATCCTCATATATTGGGTCTTCATTTCAACCTCATCGATGAATTGGGATTAAAATATTTTATTACTATTAAGGAATTCTAAAATGTGATGGTCATCCTTAAAGACCTAAAATTTTATGTTGTCTAAGATCGAAGGACACATTATTAGTTAAAAAAAAACTCTTGTAAGAACAAGTCATCTAAGGTTTCTATATTTACAATGGAATCCACCAATGATTTATCGATCTATTGATTATTTGGGAATAAGAATAATATTAAATGCAATTAACATTGTTATTGGTCTCGAATTGATGAGACAACCAAGATTGATAATTTTAGACTCTTTGTTGATATGTATCCATTTTTTGGGAGGATGCATAGGCCTATACAAGTTGAATATCCACTTTGTGTAAATCATTCCTTTTTAGACTCAGTTCTCTCTGACGTTAATGACACCATCTTGGTCATAATCCTCATCTCTTGGGTCATCCCTTTCAACCTCATCTATGATTTAAGCTTCAAATGTTTTAGTGCTATTAAGGAATTCCAAAATGTGATGATCATCTTTGAAGATATGAAAGTTTATGAAATTTTTTAGGACTAAAGGACACATGATTAGTTCAAAAAAAACTCATGTAACCCTAAGTAATCCAAGGGTGATATATTTTTAGTATAAGCCACTAATGAGTTAGCAATCTATTTATTCTTTGGGAATATGAATAACATTAAATGCAATGAATATCTCTATTAAGTCCCATAATCAATTATTATATTTCATAAGATAGGATAATTTTCATTTGAATTTGTTTATGGCTTGGTTTATGGCTAGTTAAAAGTAACCAAATACCTTTATCTTGTTGGCTCTGTGCTTTAAAGTGAATTACAACTTAAAGATTAAGGCTTTTTATTCTACTTGGTTGTTAGTACATGTGAAATATAGTTTGTAAACAACTAAATTTAGTTTTTCCCATGGGTTAATAAAAAGTAATTTGACCCCAGAACATTACTTAGAATAAACCCTATCAAAATAAAAGGACCACAAACTTAGTGCCTTTGGGTTTCCTTTGGATTTATCCTTAGTTCATTATGTATAAAGGGTATAAACTCATATGTTAAGGGATACTAAGTTTATCTTTTCATTCACTACATTATATTTGGTGATCATGTGTTTCATCTTAGGTTCTTTATCTACTCATATCTAATTGGGCACACCTTTCCAAAGTAGACACATATGTGATAAATCAATATCCATATACCCATTCAGAGTCTTAGACCAAATCTTACTAAGGAACATCCCATACACTTTAGAGATTTCCACAACTTGGATATTTATGAACTTTTAGATCCTAGGTTCAAAATCTAGTTACATATGAACATTTAATAATTCACCAACAACCTTAACCTTAGACTTATCTAACTATAATATTATCATGTCTGACTTAATAGGGATAAATCCTAACTTCTCACAAATTCTATTAGGCATCATGTTGGCTAAGGCTCCTTAATCTACTAAGAAATTATGTAATTTTTTCCCAAATAGTCAGACTATGAGGAGAAAGGGGGAAATTCAATTTTGTGTTTGTAGATGACCACATTGGTGTGGGAAACCTTCTATTTTTACTAGGTTGGTTTCTTAGTGGGTGATTTTAATAGAAGGTCTCTATGCTTAGTGATTTGATATAGCTTATGAAGCATGATATTAGATTTGCACTTATTCATATCTTTGACTTTATTATAGGGTAAATTTTAGTGGTTATTCTTCATTAATTCAAGAATATATTGGTTTTATAAATTGACATTTGTATATTTGATTGGATGGTAAATTTTTTGTATTTGCCTAAATTATCTGGGTGTAAGTTAGTTTTCTAGGTCAATTCACCTACTATTTAAATTAAATTTCATGCATATAAATATAATTCACCACTCCATCAAAATTTAATATAAGCTTATTCACAATTATATGTAATAAATAATAATTTTATGGCTCAATTTATAAATAATATCTACATAACTAACATCCATCTATGAGTTTTCCATATAGTCGCATATCAACATACCTTATATCACAAGCTATATTTTACATGTCCATTCACCTACATGCATAAACATCATCTGTTAACTTTCACCATAATTTATAAACACATACTTATAAATTCATTAAAAATAATCAATTTCATTTCTATATGGGACATTAAAATTTACCCTGGTTGTCAAATGATATAATTATTGTGAAATGGCAACATTCTTATTGTTAGATAGCATTACTACCAAATGATAACATTATTATTATTTAAAAACATTGATATCAGATGATAGCATAGTTATATTCTGATAACATTGTTTTAATTTTCCATCAACTCTATTATTTGATAATAAGAGGTGTTATCCACATAAAAATAAGGTGGTCCATCTACAAGTTTTATATATAGACACACACATATCTAGCTTCTATACCCCATTGTAATTTGCATGTCCATTCACCTTCTCACCTAAACACCATTTGTTAAAATTTTCCAAATATTAGAGACACATACTTATATATTCACCAAAAAAACCCAAGTTAATTTCTATATGGGCCACTTAAATTTAAAATACTATATTGTAGATTATTTTAATTAGGGTAAGTTGAACATCTATGTGGGTCTTAGGCTCACTAGGTTTTTAGGGTGGTGGGTCATTCTTAGCCTTGGGTTAGGAGGATTCATATTGTTTTTTAGAGGATTGGAGGTAGTGAGGGGATATTTTTGTATTTAGTTCCTTAGTGTATAGTCATTCCTTTTTAACTGTTGGAAGGCATGCACCTCGCTTGTAGCCTGCTCTTGATCCTTTTCATATTGTCTAGATAACTCAAGGGTCTCTAATACAATCATTGTGTTTAGAGGTATAGTAGTGTTATGGGATTACAAGTGGTTTGAGACCACCTCATATTCTTCCATTTCCATTTATAAGATATCAAAGGCATTATATAACTCTATGTAGTTGAGTTTGTTATGTTGGGTGGTGTTGTGCAACTGACACCAATTTGGGAGAGCTATCTCATTGATGTTGATTTTGAGTAGCTCATTAGGTGAGGGTTTTGGTTGGTTATTATGGATATTTTAGGATATTTTATGTCTCTAATAGGTAAATTTTGTGTTTTATCTCTCACCACTATCATTCTCCATTTATTTTTGGAGACCTAATAAATCATTACTTAGTATTTACATCATACATTAGATGGCATACAACTCATTCTTGGTAGACTCATTGGGTATTATTTAGAAATTATTCATAATAGGAATTAAGTCTTAATTGTGATATTGAGACATTACTTTATTATTTAATATGGTGAAGAAACCTAGGTGTTGATTAGGTGTGACATGCCTTAGCAAAAGTTGATTTGTTACTAGTATGGGTTAGATCATCAAGACATTCTAGTTCACGTTGGGAATGAGGTTTAAGGTAGGAAAGCTTGGTAATGCATTTGGAATGGGCATTATAATTTGACCTTGCAGATTAAGTTTTCAATCCACTTTAATGGATTTAACATAATCCAAGGGTAGATCTACTATCATGGGATCATGTCTTATAAACATGGTTATCTAGGGGTCCAAGGAGTTTTTACACATTTTTGAAGCTAGTTGAGCATTGAGTCAATAAATCATGGTGATGTAAATATACATATTTTGGAACTTAGTGTTGACATTTAAGATGGGATCATTTAGTTTTCTCTTAATATATGAAAACTACTGATAAATGACACTAATATTAATGACATATCTAAACTAAGCTAAGAAGGTATTGCTAAACTATTCTCACCCCTTGATAAATTCTTCAAAAATATTGAGGAACCAATCATAGGATACATCTATGAAAGTGAATGGAATTATCCTACAAGCCACATCCTCATGTTTAACATTAAGGAGGCTCAAGTCACATTCTCTTCGACCATTTATCCTACACTAGGTTTGAATCATATAAGGTACCTTTCTAGGTTTATTATAAGTTCATTAACCAATATAAGAACATTAATAGCTAAATCAACTAGCTAGGACATAAGGATAGACATTAGGGTCTATTTGGAAAAAAAATGAGAGGATAGGCTATTGGAAGCAATTGGAGTCCTAGGTCTATTTCTTCTAAGTTAGGTTCTTCTATGGAATTATAAGGATGAAATAATCAATCATGATTGGACCTAGATATGGCAATTCATGTAGCAAGATCTAGATTTATAAAAGATAAAATAGTGGGTTAAAACTCTCTCTATTAGGAAGCCCCTCCTTCTAGTGCTAGTTGTTGTCTGATCCAAAATCATTCCCCAAGAAACACTTATGAGATTATCTAAGGAGAATTTTGGGACAATAAGGGAATTTGATCTTCCCATTTTATTATTTATTTTAGAGTAACCTAGGGCATGGGATATAGGTATTGGGCTCCATGATATAGCCTTATTGAAATTAATCTCTGAGAGATGCAATGTTACCACTAGAGGTCTAATACTCAATTTAATAGAAGGATTTAATTTGCACCTGATTTTGATTATTTCACTCTTAATTACTAATGGGGTCACTCAACATATTTTAAAATAAGAGAAAACTTGAAATGAGATAAATTTAAATGATTCCCTCTTTTTAGCACTAGTTGTTGTGTGTTTAGCATATAATAATTATGGGATCAACTTGAAGGAGAGACAACAAAAGTTCAATAGATTTACCAGAAGCATGAGTGGGCTTCACTTCACCCATTTATAAATGAAGGGAAATATTTTTGTATTTCAAAGCAATCATAAAAAAGAGGGGATAGGGTAAGGTAGAAAAGGGATCCCTATTTCACAAAATATGTGAAATATTTAAGAATGAGAATGTACTCATCCACAATTATACCACTATGTGCCAAGTTTTACAAAGTTAAAAACTTATCATTACACAAAGAAGGAGTCTAAGAAGAAAATGAGAATGATTAATATATGAACTCTCTAAAATATATAAACACATAAGAGGGACCTGTAAACATAGGGCCTTAAAAGTTATGTTGAAGCATAAACCACACAGACTAACAAGTGTATCTAATAAAATAAAGCTCATAAATGATTGAAATAGTTAGGTAAATTATAATTAATACATTCATCATGTGTAGTAGGGTATATTCTTTCTCCTTTAGCATTCACATGCATTCATTAAACATAGAAATTATTGGAAAACATCCATATCAACACCATTGAAATAAATCATGAATTTGTATTAATTTTAATAGAGATTTTTTCACATTTAAAAATGTTGACCCTTTAAAAATAAAACATGAAAGATTTTATGGGAGGGTTAGGGAATGTATTGAAGTATAAAAGGATCCCATTCTAGGCCATCATGGCCTGAAATGGTTACAACTAAATTCTACTATAAAATATCTCATATCCCAAAAAAGGAAACACTAAATCCCTAGGGTGCGCCAAAAAATAATCAAGATTAATTTTAAGGGGGAGCACTCCCAAACTACTGGGGATGCACCTCCTCAGCTACCAACATGACTGACACTAATTCAAATTATTAGTCTAGTATGGAAAGGTTCATGACATGCTATTGAAACATCATCTCAACTTGGGCTAGTAACCATCAATGCATATGGAGTGGGACCTCAAGGGAGACCTTTACATTAGACATTTGGATAACACTTATCATGAACTGGATAGAGAGTTTAATAATTTCCTTGACCTTATGAATTAAGTTAGGTGGACCTTGAATTTTCCTTGTTCATCAAGGTGCCATTTATATGGAACATCACCATGATGATAACCTCTTTGAAAAAGGTGAGCATCTACTCCTTATCCTTCTCGAGTGGTTCTATGATTTTTTTGAAAAGGCCAACCACTCCCCAATCGAGGCTCTCATGTCCTTGACATAAGTCTAATATAGGTTCCAATCTACAAAGGGCATTAGCTTAATCTCTAGGAACATATCCTATTGGAGAACCACAATGAGCCTTTTACATTTTTTGTCCATGCAACTAACTCTCTCTAAGTATGCATGAATGTGTTGAAGGTGATCTTTACTCATTGTAAGTGTTCTAACTATTGTCACTTGAACTTTCACCCCTTGAGGGGATGACAAGTCTTTCCTCATTCAAGTGGCACAATGGAACCACCTCAGGGCTTTGGGTGACCCAAATTTGGGATGGATCTCTAGATTAGGACTATCTCCCTTGATGCACCATTATAGATCAAACCTACTAGTAACTTTGGGGGTGAAAAGGGAGAAGGATAACTGAAAACAAATATAATCTAGGGGAGGTGATACACCAAATATATAGTCTACTCACACCACTTACAATGCACTTGAAACCAAAGAGAATCCCACACTTACACTTCATTCAATTAAACACTCCTCTTCTACATCAATTTTTCAAGCATGGGATCTTAGAGAGAGTCTAGGCTAGGAATACTTAGACAATAGGTCTTCTATAAACACTAATTAATAAGCTACTCACTATACCTACAATCCACATTAGACACTTCTTGTTGACCCATAAAAGAGAGATTTCAATCCACATAAGGCACTAGGAAGATTAACATGTGAAGGTAAGAAAAATACACTTGCACAAGACCAACAACCATAACATGCACTTAGTGAAATATTGAATGAGGTAAAACAAAATTATTTATTAGTTCAAGGAAAAAAAATTGTAGGGCTTCGCCATACCTAGGTGTAGAGATTAGTACACTAGCTAAAAAGGCTAGTATTTATAGAAATGATGAGAGGAGAGAGAGAAAGGGAAGCTCAAGAGTCACTAAGACACTTGTCAAGTAAGGAGAATGAGTTACAACATTAATAGAATCTAGAATGATACAGGTTATAAATGGAAAGTAAGGACAAATGTCTCTTAAAGTTGTCTAACTCCTCCATATGTGGCATAGATGCTCTTGTGCTTACATAAGATAATGTTTTCATGATTTTCCCTCATTAAACTACTTCACCACTGAGTAGGGTTAGTTATGATGATTTATATAAAGTTTATGGGTTACCAACAAGCTCTCACATGCATTGGATTTATCCTCAATCATTCATATTCATTTGACCATGAGTAATCATTCATGACTGTCACAAATAACTCCTTCCCATGCACCTCTCACACTTGGCATAAAAAATCCTTAAAATTATATAATATGATCCATGAAAAAGGAGGAATGGAACATTTCAAGAGTGTCCAAGTCATCAAGTTCATCAATCAAGCCTTAAAAGGCTTCCCAATTAGAGTTTCACCATTTTCACTAAGTGTTCATTGCTCATTCAATATGATTGGCTAAGATGAGGAAGATGGTAGGCACACTTGGGTTAATATATAACTCAATATATGAACATTGGGACTTATAAAAAGTCAAAATCTCTCTACCAAATGTGGTTGCATCTTTTGAAAGTTCTCCATGCCTATAAATCACACAAATTTGTCAAAATAAGCCCTATTTTACCTCTTTTCATAAAAGTAGGGTACACATCAATCACATGAGGAGGATCCTTGGAGAGTAATATATAGCTTAAAATCATCTAATAGGCGTTTACACTACATTTGGATACTCCATTTGCCTTATTTCATCAATCAAATCCTTAATGAGGGTTTTTAGGGGTTTTAGGGAGGTATCTAGTATTAACATTTGTTCATGAAAGTTTGATATCCAACCCCTTTCCAAATATTTCTAAGAGCATCCTAGGAATCATTTATAACATATCTAATCACTTCATCTTTCCATGTAAAGTTTCATGAGAGATACAAGCATCTTACTTTGCCATTTATGCCCTTTTCCATGCATTCTATGAGGTCTGAGTGTTTTCAAGCCAAGAAATGGATTTTTGGATAAATTCCTTTGAAAATTAGTGGCTAAAAAACCTCTATATACACTCCAATAATGTGTCCCAAAAATTTTTAAGTTTTTTTTATGCTATAAGTTCGAAAGGCTTCTCATTTGAAAACTAGGCCTAATCTTGCTCTTTAGGCCTGACTGCAACTTAAACTCCCCATGACCTTCTGATGGATTCCCCTACTTCTAAAATATAAAACACATATATTGTACCTATTAAAACATGAATCAAATAATTTGAATGATTTTCAAATACTAAAAATAGAAATGACTTCTCATTTGGAGTTAGGCATGTACCTTGCCTAACTAGGTCTACGTACAAATCTTCTCGTCTAGGTGACCTTGTCTGGTTTAAATATTTCTAGGTTTGTTCCCCATGTTGTAATATGTTTTTAATATCTTCTCAAACCACCTTTCATGGTTCCCATATCTTGTGGTTTACCTCCTTTATGATTTCTTCTAAAACTACCTATTTATGAGCCTAGGGAAGTGCCCCCTATTTGAGACAAAATAGGGGCACTTCCCTAGTTTATCTCACAAAAACAACCATTAAATGGGATTTATCAAGTCACAAGGATGAAATACACAAAAAAATCTCCTGGTTATTAGTCTATACCTCTCAACTTGCTCCATGTATCTTGGTAGACTTTTAGGTATAAGACTATGTAGGGTACTTTTAGAGTTGATTGTGGACTACTCTATAAGAGCCTTTTTCTTTACTTATCCTCATTAGATAGAGAATTTAAAAAATATATAAACATCACCATTGATAGGTTTTGTATTTTTTTTATCACTCCAACCTACTAGACCCCTTGGTATTCTTTACTCAGTCCAACTGAGTTTCCATCCTTGACAGAAACAATCTTATTTGGGGTCTATTGTAGGTTAAGATAGGGTTATCTAGAACGTTTTGAAGTATAGGAAGGTTACTTGAGATTATCTTGAATTTATATCATGCCTATATAGATAAAAAAAATTTCCTTATGAACCTTTAAGAAACCCTCTTGTCTTAATTTTCCAAAACGCTTCATGTGTTGAGTACTCTGCCTACAACCCTACCTATAGGTGAATACAGGGGTCCTTGTCATTTGAGGAAAGTGTTTATAAACTCCTTTAGCAATTAATTGAGGTCATATATTGTATGATTCATTTTAGCTTACCTATGTACTTCTTATAACTTAGAATAGTGTCATTCCTTCTTTGATTGAGACACTTTTCTAATTTAGACCCTATTGTAGATGTGTTTTTGCTTCAATTAAGATTGGATATGACGTTGAGTAACTTTAAATGAAGATTAAGAACCCTTTAATACATATCCATATGTGGATATAACTTATATATCATCAAAACACAATAAAACATGTACTCAAGTCCTTATTTTCCTACTTGTTGAGGCATCTCTCTTTTATCCTGCCTATAGGTGTACATCTTTACAATGTACAAAATGTGGGTGATGTGTGGGAGGTAGAGCACTATATGACATTCTTTTGGATGATATCTTAAGCTCATGTATTTTATGCTTACCATTTATAAGTAATCCCATTATGGTAGCATAGTCAAGTTGCAATTTTTGATGATAAATACTCAGTTTGGTCTCAATCCATTAGATGACATTGAAACAATTCAATGTGTTTGAGCATGATTTTGGAGTCTTCAAACTCATATTCCTTGTGCTCTCCAATTTCCCTCTCTTGCAAGGAGATACTCTCATAGTAGGGATACTAGATAGAACTCTTAATTTATATCAAGAATTCACTTCTCAAAATTATCTAATTTTTTCAAAAACATAGAGTTCTCTATTTTTCCAATAGAGGGAAAGGTTTCCAAACTCAGACTTCTTCCTTCAAACATGTTTCCACCTCTTGTATTGTCAATCTATTGCCTCATAAAAGTCTGTCATGCTATTCCACCATGCCAAAATAATACGATTTTCTTCAAAAGTTCTAAATTCTCCATGTGACCTCTACATCCTCTACTCAGGCCACCTGTAGGTGGTCATACAACTATGAAGGCTAACAGTGAGGAGAAACATAGACATTTAAACATTAATTTATAATTTTATGAATTCAATACTTGTCCCAACACCTTCAAATGTACCTTCATAGATTAATATACCTAAATCAACCTCCCATGCCTTCATCTTAACATGGAAAGGTTGCTTCAAGGCACCTATAGATGCATATTTTGAGCAAAAGGCAACAAGGATGATCTATGACCAAAAACAAGCCTATAAGAGGCTTATGAGTTCATGAAACCTAAAAAATCAAGAAGATGATGGTAAAACCTATGGAGAGTTCTTGAGAAACATATGAAACCATCAACACCATCAAACAAAAGTAAATAATTCTAAAACTATCTCAAATAGTGACCCCTCTTGGATGAAGAAGCATAAAAAGTTTCCTAGCTTCCTAGTGATGATTCATAAAGGAGAATACATGAAACTAAAAATTATTTCCATGAAAATGAATCTAACTTAGATTAATTTCAACCCTCAAGATCATTCTACCTAACTCCACTTGTACGGCTTGCACCAAGCATTCCAAATTGGCCTTTCTTGGCTTGCAAAGGCAAAAAGGAAGAAATAGAAGTTGAAACTGATATTTTTGACCTTTATTATGAAAAAAAAGTGTGGTAAGTACTTTATGGAGGTGAAGAGGCACATTCCCTTGTTTTTGGCTAAAGGCAGGCTTCCAAAATCCATACAAGTGCCATTAAGGGGTAATTTTGAGGAGTTTATTCTATTTTCAAGCATGAAACTATTTATTGAATTGATATATAATTTATATCTGACATGTTATAACCTACTACACATTTAAAACTCGCTTTTTGACAAATTTATTCCATAATCCATTTGTACAAGTCATTTAATGAGCTAGAAATATGACTAAAAGGCATATTTTGCACATTAGACATGGTAAAGGACCAATTTATGAATTAATAAAAATTTAAAAGATTTAAATGACCAAATTAAGATATTTTAAAGATAATTTGAGCATTTGATCATGCTTTAATAGGGTTGATCAAAGCTGACTTTGGTTGACTAGGCAAGTACAAGGAAGATGGGTTTGGACCAAGGCTAAAGTAGGGATAGGTAAGGTATTTAGACACATGTGAGACCATATTAGACATATGATAACTTGTGAAAAGTTTAAATATTTAGGGATTGACCCAATTTAACTAAAAATCAAATCTGGTCAACACCTTTGGTAATTCCTAAGGGTAACATGCTTGTCTATGTTAAGGACCAGTAGCCTTATCCCATTTATTAGGAAAAGAGAGTCAAATGCACTATAAAATAGTAGGATCAAACCTTGACTTGACTAAAAAGATAGTTGATTGACCTCAAAACACATAAAGGAAGGACAACACACAACAAGACCAAGCAAACACATAAAGCAAAGGCAAACTTATGCTACTAAGCACTTAGGGAAAATAAGACACAACAAAAATAAAACTAATTATGTACATATAAACAAACATACATCCCTTCCTAGATCAAAAGGAAAGTACCTTGAATCTTCTTCCTCACTAGATGAATAAGGGTGCAAAGCATTCTTCATTTTGGATGTAGTACTAGATGAGCCATCCTTCTTTTTTACTATTTGGCTTGGTATGTCATTTGATGGAATCATCTCAAAAAAGTATCCAAAGTAGATGAAGTATTATTGACCTTGGAAACATTCTTCATACTACTATCATTTTATCTCACCATGGCAGATTTACATATCTATAAATAGAATAGCTTGTTGAAATTATATATCTTCTTAAAAGGCCTCATTATCCTTCTCATTTGTTAAAACCTATTCAAAGCCTTCAAGAAGTGTTGTATCATGGAATTTTATGGATGTTTCTTATTTAAAATCCTTCTTGGTGTTGGTAGGAGTAGCTTCACATGTGGTTGTAGGATCAATCTTCAATTCATCTTCAAAATCTTCATAATTATCATGGATTTCCCCATCATGGTTTGGAGTTTCTTAATGGTAACACCTCTCAACACATGTTTAATTCTCAACATCTTGGGATTATCTTCTTAGGAGTTTTATCTTCTCAAAATCCTCATATTTATTGAACATTTGCATATATGTGTGCCACATGTCTTCTTGTTGAAACATGTAATTTTTCTTACCCTCTCTTGTAGTCAACTTCAAAGGACTTGTAGTCTCCTTAGATATTTCAAATTCATTGTAAATGTCCTCAAATATCTGCCAAAAGTCATCATCATATTTTTGGTCAACATCATGAAGGTGAAAAATAAGAGAGACTTCTTCCTCTTTGGAATCCGAAAGAACCTCTTCCAAAACTTCTTCCTCAACATAAGGAATGTCTTCTTCCCCATCATCACAATCTGAATTCTCCTCACAAGAATTCATCCCTTCATCATCAATCCAATTAAAAATCTCCATATCCTTCTCTCTCTTATTGATGCCAATACTAGGCATCTCAAAACTAGGAACTTCAGCGCAAGAAGGCTTCTGAAGAGCAATGTATTCCTCACCATTAAGAGGGTCGTATTCCTTATATTAGAGGAGGTGGAAATATGGGTTAAATTAATTCAATATTACCTTTAATATATGAGATATTATGCACTTTGAGCTCCAACTCCTCAAGGTTTTCTTGGAATAGCTTCTCTTAGGGGGAAATAAGATCTTCATTAGGAAAGGAAGTATGAAGAAGTTGAGATGAAGGGAAAAACGTTTCTTGAGGAAGGGTGGGGGGGAGTTGAGTAGGTTCAAGTTCCTTTTCACTTATAAATTCTCCACTTAGACATCCTTTGTTCTTCTTTCCATAAGTTGCCACTACTTCTTTCCACCTTAGGAAGCTAGAATTAGAGGGTTCTTCATGAGGTTGAGATAGAAATGGAGGAGTAAATGATAGAATTAGGAAATTTGAGGTTTCCTTGGGCTTAACATCTTGTCTTACACTTTGGAAAGTATGCTTAGGAACCTCATTTTCTACTCTCATGATATATTGTGTGAAATGTTAGTTTTCCAACTTAATCTCCTTGTAAAGATGGGCCTCCAACATCAAATTTCTTCTCTCAAAATATTCTCCAATCTGGTTGTGAGATGGATCAACTTGCTCAACAACAGTGTCCTCCTTCCTTTGGTTTCTCTCTTGGATGGACTTCCAAGAAGGGAAAATTTGGCGAATGCATGAAGGACTTGGGGCATTTTGAAGCATGATTGGATTAACATTGTGAATGGGTATAGTGGACACACTTGAAGGCTGATGTGGGGTGTATTGGAGCTACCAAGATTGATTTGGTGATTTCAACCTCTCTTATATGTGTAAAAGCATACTACAAACATCAAGCATTTCTCCTGTAAGGCCTTTCTAATTAGCTCTCTCAATGGGCATCCATTGTCTCTTAACTAGCTCTAGAATATCTTTCACAATTTTGATACAATCATGAGGGATGACTTGACCACAACCATTTATAGTATCAAGGTCTAACATATAGTCTTTTTAGCCAATCATAGCCTTGTTAAAACTTGCAATGGACTGACTTGGAGAGGAACTAGGTGAACTAGGTAAAACATAAGCTTATGAGGAATGATTACAACACTGATAAAAATCATAGTAGGGTTGAATATGGTCATATATGGATTGATAAGAATGACCAAGGAATTGTTCATATTGATATGGGATAGGAAAATCTAGATATGTCTCACAAACTTATGTTAAGACAAAGTCAACATCAAGATAATCCATGAATCATTCATGAAAAGTGTAAATAACAAGAAAACAACTTCAATTAGAGTATATAGACTGCTTAACTAGTAGATTTTTGCTTGAAGTCACCATTGGTGCTTAGTGTAATTACATTTAAAGGCTAATAACTTGAGGAGAACACTAAAAAAATTGAAGGAATGGACTATTCAGTCCTACTGAGCATGCCACAAACTATTTTTACTTGAACTTACACCCCTTGAGGAGATGACAAGTCTCTCCTCATTCAAGTGGCATAATGGAATAACCTCAAGGCTATGGGTGACTCAAATTTGAGATGGATCTCTAGATTAGGGCCAGTTCCCTTGATGTACCACTATAGATCAAACCTATTACTAACTTTGGGGGGTGAAAAGGGAGAATGATAAATCAAAATAAATATAATCTAGGGGAGGTGATACACCAAATAGATAGTCTACTCACACCACTTACAATGCACTTGAAACCAAAGGGATAGGCAAATCAAGATATGTCTCACCAACTTATGTTAAGATAAATTTAACATCAAGATAATCCATGAATCATTCATGAAAAGTGTAAATAACAAGAAAACAACTTCAATTAGAGTATATAGACTGCTTAACTAGTATATTTTTTGTTGAATTCACCATTGGTGCTTAGTGTAATTACCTTCAAAGGCTAATAACTTGAGGAGAACACTAAAAATATTGAAGGAATGGAGTATTCAGTCCTACTGAGCATGCCACAAACTATTTTCACTTGAACGTACACCCCTTGAGGAGATGACAAGTCTCTCCTCATTCAAGTGGCATAATGGAATAACCTTAGGGCTATGGGTGACTCAAATTTGAGATGGATCTCTAGATTAGGGCTAGTTCCCTTGATGTACCACTATAGATCAAACCTATTACTAACTTTAGGGGGTGAAAAGGGAGAATGATAAATCAAAACAAATATAATCTAGGGGAGGTGATACACCAAATAGATAGTCTACTCACACCACTTACAATGCACTTGAAACCAAAGAGAATCCCACAGATACACTTCATTCAATTAAACACTCCTCCTCTACATCAATGTTTCAAGCATGGGGTCTTAGAGATAGTCTAGGCTAGGTAGACTTAGAGAATATATATTCTAGAAACATTAATGAATAAGCTACTCACTATACCTACAATCCACATTAGACACTTCTTCTTTACCTAAAAAAGAGAGCTTTCAATCCACACAAGGCACTAGAAGATTAACATGTGAAGGTAAGCAAAATACACTTACACAAGACCAAAAACCATAACATGCACTTAGTGAAATCTTGAATGAGGTAGAATAACATTTTGTATTATTTCAAGGTAAAAAAATTGGTAGGGCTTTGCCATACCCAGGTGGAGAGATCAGTATAATAACCAAAAAGGCTAGTATTTATAGAAATTATGAGAGGAGAGAGAGAAAGGGTAGCTCAATAGTCACTAAGACACTTGTCAAATAAGGATAATGAGTTACAACATCAATATAATCTGGCATGAGATAGGTCATAAAAGGAAAGTAAGGATAAATATCTCTTAAACTTGTCTAACTCCTCCATATGTGGCATAGATGCTCTTGTGCTTGTATAAGAAATTATTTTCATGATTTTCCCTCATTAAACTAATTCACCACTGAGTAGGATTAGGTATGATGATTGATATAAAGGGGAGGTGTTACCAACCAAACCTCACATGCATTAGTTTGGTCTTCAATCATTCATGTTCCTCTAACCATGAGAAATCATTCATGATAGTCACAAATAAATCCTTCCCATGCACCTCTCACACTTGGAATTGAAAATCCTTCTAATTATAAAATTTGATCTATGCACAAGAAGGAATGGTACATTTCAAGAGTGTCCAAGTCATCAAGCTCATCAATCAAGCCTTAAAAGGCTTCCTAATTGGAGATTCACCATTTTCACTAAGTGTTCACTACTCATTCACTATGACTGGCAAGGATGATGGAGATGGTAGGCACACTTTGGAGATTATTAACTCATTATATGAACATTAGGACTTATAAAAATTCCTAATCTCTCTCCCAAAGGTGGTTTCATCTTTTGAAAGTTCTCCATTCTTGCAAAACACAAAAAATGTCAAAATAAGCCTTGTTGTACCTCTTTTATACATGTAAGGTACACCTTGTCACATGAAGAGGATACTTGGATAGTTATCTATAACTTTCAATCATCTCCTATGCCTTTCCACTATATTTGGATACTCTATTTGCCTTATTTTCTCAATCAAGTCCTTAATGAGGGTTTGAGGGGGTTTTAAGGAGGTATCTGGTCTTAACATTTGTTCATGAAACTTTTAAATCCAACCCCTTTCCAAATCTTTCTTATAGCATCCTAATAACCCTTTATAACATATCTAATCACCTCATCTTGCCATGCAAAGTGTCATGAGAGATACAAACATCTTAATTTGTCATTCATGTCCTTTTCCATACATTTTATGAGGTTTGATTGTTTTCAAGCTAAGAAATGGCTTCTTGGAGAACTTATTTGCAAATTAATGGCTTATAAACCTCTACATACACTCCAATAATGTGTCCCAAAAGTTTTAAATGTTTTTTATGCTAGAAGTTTGAAAGGATTCTCATTTTAAAACTAGGCCTAATCTTGTTGTCTAGGCCTAACTGCAACTTAAGCTCCCCATGACCTTTTGATGAATTCCCCTACTTTTTGATAGATAATAAACATCTATTATACGTCTTAAAACATGAATAAAAGCATTGGAATTATTTTCAAAGACTAGAAATATAAATGAATTCTCATTTGGAGTTGGGCATGTACCTTACCTAACTAGGTCTATCTGCAAACCTTCTTGTCTAGACCATCCTATCTAGTTTCAATATTTCTAGGTTGGTTCCCCATGTTGTAATATGTTTATTCTATATTCTTAAACCACCTTGAAAGTTTACCCTAGCTTTTGGTTCACCTCATTTATGATTTATCCTAAAACTACCTATTTATGAGCCTAAGGAAGAACCCCCTAAATGAGACAAAACATGAGGCACTTCCCTAGTTTTTCTCAATAAACCAACAATTGGAGGGGATTATTAAAGTCACAAGGATTCTCTCCATAAAAAATTATCTCCTAGTGATGATACTAGACCTCTCAACTTACTCCATTTGCCTTGGCAAACGTTTAGGTACGGATTGTGTGGGGTACTTTTAGAGTTGACTACGGACTCCTATATAAGAGTCTTTTTCTTTACTTGTCCTCATTAGATAGAGTATTTAAAAAATATAAACATCACCTTGAAATTTTTTGGACTTATTTTTCACTCCAACGTACCACACCCCTTGGTATTCTTTACTCAGTCCAACTGAGTTTCCATCCTTGACTGAAATAATCTTGTTTAGGGTCTATTGTAGTTTAAGATAGGGTTATCTACAACCTTTTGAAGTATGGGAAGGTTCCTTGAGATTATCCTAAGTTTATATCATGCCTATATAGATCACACTTTCTCCTTATTAACCTTTAAGAGACCCTCTTGTCTCAATTTTCTAAACTATTGCTTGGGTTGAGTACTCTACCTACAACCCTGCCTATAAGTGAATACATGGGTCCTTTTCATTTGATTAAAGTGTTTATAAACTCCTTTAGCCATTGATTGAGGTCATATACTATATGATTCATTTTAACTTACCTATGTACTTCATAATAACTTAGAACAGTTCCATTCTTTCTCTGACTAAGACACTTTTCTCATTTAGACCTTGTTGTAGATGTGTTTTTGCTTCAACTGAGATTGGATATGACATTGAGGAACTCTAAATGAAGGTTAAAACCCCCTTAATACATATCCATATGTGGATATAACTTATATGTCATCAAAACACAATCAAATAGGTATTCAAGTCCTTATTTTCCTATTGGCTGAGGCATCTCTTTTATCCTACCTGTAGGTGTACATCTTTATAGTGTACAGGTTAATCTAGCACTATATGACATTATTTTGGATGATATATCTAGATCATGTATGTTATGATTACCATTTATAAGTTCTCCCATTATGGTAGCACAATCAAGTTGTAATTTTTTATGATAAAGACATCATTTTGGTCTCAAACCTGTAGATGACATTAAAATAATTCAGTGTGTTTGAGCATGACTTTGGAGTCTTCAAACTCATGTTCCTTGTGCTCTCCAATTTCCCTCTTTTGCAAGGAGATTAACTCATAGTAGGTCTACTAGATGGAGCTCTTAAGGTCTATCAAGAATTCACTTCTCAAACTTATCCAATTTTTTCAAAAACATAGAGCTCTCTATTTTGCCAATACAAGGAAAGGTTCCCAAACTCAGACTTCTTCCTTAAAATATGTTTCCACCTCTTATCTTGTCAATGTATTGACTCATAAAAGTATATCATGCTATTCCATCATGTCAAAACAAGAGGATTCTCTTCAAAAGTTCCAAATTATCCATGTGACCTCTACATCCTCTGCTCAGGCCACCTATAGGTGGTCATACAACTGTGAAGGCTAACAATGAGGAGAAACATAGACACTTGAACATTGCTTTGTCATTTTATGAATTCAATACTTGTCCCAACACCTTCAAATGTACCTTCATAGATTCATTTACCTGAATTAACCTCCCACGTCTTCATCTTAACATGGAAAATTTGCTTCAAGGCACATGTAGATGCATATTTTGAGCAAAAGGTAGCAGGGATGATATATGACCAAAAACAAGCCTAGAAGAGGCTTATGAGTTAATTAAACTTCAAAAATAAATAATATGATGGGAAAAACTATGTATAGATCCTTAGAAACATATGAAACCATCAACACCATCAAACCAAATCAAAGAATTTTAAAACTATCTCAAATAGTGACCCCTATTGGATGAAGAAGCATAAAAAGCTGCTTATCTTATTAATTATGATTCATAAAGGAGAATAAATGAAACTGAAACTTCTTGCCATGAAAATGAATCTGACTTAGATTCCTTTCAACCCTCAAGAGCATTCCTCCTAACTCCACTTTTACAGCTTGCACCAAGCATTCCAAATTGACCTTTCTTGGCTTGCAAAGGAAAAAAGGTAGAAACATAATTTGAAAATGATATTTTGACCTTTATTATACAAACCAAGAGTGGTAAGTAATTTATGTATGTTAAGATGCACATTCCCATGTTTTTTGTTGAAGGTGGACTTCCAAAATCCATACAAGTGTCGTTAAGGGGCAGTTTTGAGGAGTTTCTTTTATTTTCAAGCATGAAACTATATATTGAACTGAAATATAACTGATAACTGACATGTTATAACCTCCAACACGTTTAAAACTCTTTTGGTGACAAACTACTTCTATAATCCATCTGTACAAGTCATTTAATAAGCTATAAATATGACTAAAAGGCATATTTTGCACATTAAACATGGTAAAGGACCAATTTATGACTTAGGAAAAATTTAAAACATTTAAATTACCACATTATGAAATTTTTAATATAATTTGAACATTTTACCATGTTTAACTATAGTTGACTAGAGTTGACTTTGGTTGACTAGGCAAGTACAAGAAAGATGGATTTGGACCAAGGCTAGAGCAAGAATAAATAAGGTATTTAGACACACATGAGACCCTATTAGACATATGGGAACTTGTGAAATTTTTTAATATGTAGGGGTTGACCCAATTTGACTAAAATTGAAATTTGGTCAACACTAACCACTTCTCTAAGGGATATGAAGAGTTGCACAGGGGCCTCTTTAACTATGTTAATCAATTATATAGGAAGAGTGCTCTTCACCTATGCTCTGAGTACCCACACTTGATCCTTCATATTTTTAATAAGTTTTTTAGTGAGGTCATGGGTATTTCTAAGTATACATATTGTATCCTCGACCACTCTCTCTTATCTACTAGGTGTCCTCATTTTAGTGATGGAAAAGAGATCCTACTTAGTTCTTCATACCATTATTAGATGGTGGAGCTTGATATTATTAAAATTCCCAATTCTTGATGGGGTTGGGGGGTGGGGGGATTTACCCCTATTATGGTTATCATGGGGTTTAAGGGTAGCACCCTTGAATCAAATTTTTTTTGAAAAATGCATATAAAATACTATAATTTCATAGTAAATCTGGACTGCTCACTATTAGGTCATAGATTTAATAGTAGAAATTATATTGGTGTATTTTTGCCCTAATATGTAACCCTCATTTGATATGAATGAATCATAATTATAATGGTGCACTAGGTGTGAGTGAAGAGGCTATTGCATTGGATGTATTGCAGGTTTATCCCTTCATTTATTTGATATAATAAGAGAAGAACTTGTTATTTTTGTGTGGATGTAGCCCATATTAGGTGAACCACGTTAAATATGTCTTTATTGTATTATGTTTTCTATATTTTTTTTTCTTTATTTCATTCATATTTCTCTATGTTCTATATTCCTAACAACCATAAGGTTTCCATCCTAAGTGAGGGTTTGTGTGATCACTCTCTTCATGCTCCTGAAGGCCTTATCAAATTGCCACTGAACATCTAAATATCCATGGTAGACCATTTCTAATCTTTGTTCTCCTGATAACTTGATTGGTTTGACCTATCTTAAACCTATGAATATTACTATAGTGGGGGAAGGTAGAATAGAATAATTAAAAGTAACTGAAATGGAAAGTAGAGACTTAGAAGAGGAGGGAGAGATGAAGTGTAAGGAAAGATGCAGTAAAGGAGTGGAGGTGAAGTTTTTAGGGGAGTGAAATGAGGGATCAATAATGGGGAATACTAGGGGAACAATTGGGCTTGCCACTAATCATGGGTCATGTGGATTTGGAGACCAATATCTTTTGCGAGGGGTGTTCAAGAAGAACAAGGAAATCTCCTAGTTAAAGCTGAATCCTTGGGTCCCCAAGGTAATGAAAAAGGAGGACCTAGGAGTTGTAGGAGGGGTAAAGTGATTATAGGTATGAGAGGGAGAAATTGAAACTTGAATTGGAGGCTATGAAGTATATACCTTTGGTTTCTTCTTAGGCCTCTTTCCTAGATCTATTTGAGTTGAGGTTGTAGTTGGATCATCCAAGGTAGAAACTAAGGACTATTTGGTGGGCCTTATACAAGTTACACTTTTCACACTTTTAGGTGTCTATCTTAGTCCAACCTAAGCCATAGTGGAATAAGGGGCCAAGGTGGCTATTGTTAATATAACCAATTAGGGAACTGAAGGAATGGTTATAGGGGAAATAATGTTAGGAATAGTCAAAATTGTGTACATGAGGACACTCACCACTAAGGTGATAATTTGCACTATTGTGGTCAATACATCAAGAGGTGTCCATGCTAGAGGAGTTACTGATGTGGGCATTTATTGGGTATCCATGACATATGTTTACACTACTACACTAGGGTCCACCATGGTCTAAACACTCCTTGAAACTATAAAATGAAATGAAATAGAATATGGAGGCCATGTAATCGAATCACCTTGGGAATAAATATGGGAATTTGGGGACTCTGATGGGATGAAGGAGCTAAAAAAGAGTGGGTTAGGATGTGATAATGTTGAACGTGGTCAAATCTAAGGGTATTTGAGTGAAATGTGGAGTGGGTGAGATAGGAATTAGGAGAGGCTACACTAGGATAGGCTTAGTGGGAATAAGAAAAATTAGGGGTTTCCCTATGGGTTGCATATGGATGGTGCTAAAAGGGTAAGGAAGCTCAATTGATTCTTGGTATTGGTCCTACTTAGGGATTGCTTCAAAACTATTGTCAATGCTAAAGTCGAGTGTCTATGCCTCCTTTAGTTGAGCAACCTATGGATGTGAAGGTGGATCCAAGGCCAAATCGATAGAAGTAGAGGTTGAGAATGTGGTGGGATCCCTTGTATGATCTTCTTGGTGATGTATGGCATAGTTTCTTAGATGTCTCCTCTAGGCTGAATTAGTATGTTCCCTAAAGGTGGATGTGGTGGAGGAATTGTAAATATGGCACCAATATTTCTTCAATGCCTATCCCAATCTAGGCCTAATTTCCCTTTTTATTATTCTTTGGATAAGTTTATGTTATTAGATCATTATTATTGGTTGGGTCAAGTGAACCTCATCATCCTTGTGGGGCTCATGATGGTAAGTTATGTTGAGCCTGATCATTTGTTTCACCACATGAGCATAAATGACTTTGAAAGGATCTCACTCTTTATTCTCAGCCACTCCCAAGGCATAATAATTTCTATTAGTTTCCATCTTCCTTATTGAAGGTGTATTCTTATACACATGGTAATGGATGATAATTGGGAAGTCCAGGGATATATTTTGTTAGTGATTAGCTAATAACTCCATGATGCCTTCAACCAATTGATGAACAATTTCTTACTTAAGAAGTGTTGGTAAGTGTGTTTTCAGTGATGTTAAAGGTAATGACAAAGTGGTGATTTCATTGATGTATATATGAGTTTGACCTTAAATTTGTGCAAGTCAGTTGGTGCATGTGTGAAGGTCTTCATCTAGACCTTGTTTTAAGACCCTAGGTGGACTAATAAGGCATATTCATTAGGTTTTGATGTATTTGAGCTAATGTAAGAATTTTTTAGGCTTATAATTTTGTATCTATAATTTTGGTGTTGTTTCATGTCAAGGAGAGAATACAAGTATGTGAACAGTGTGTTGACATAGGCTTGGTAGCCTTGTGTAGTGGCATAGGCTTGGTAGCCTAATGTGTTGAATAGGTTGAGGATAGGGAGAACATGGAGGTAATATTGAGAGAATGGAATTAGTTCATATCATATGTTGATGATGATTTGATATCATTACAATAAGGATTAAATTTCTTTCTATATCCAAGTTTGACTTGTAGTCCTAGACTTCATGTGCATAAATACCTAATGAGGTCCAAATTAAGTATTAGAGTGAGTTTTCTAGATGGTAGATCTCATGTAATAATGAAATTAGTTGTGATAGGTTGGTTCAAATGTTTAGACCACATTTTAGGTCCTGATAAGGAAGAAAAAGCAAAAAGCAATGTTAAAAAATATTTTGTATATACAAATTGGAGGTTTTCAAGCTCAAGAAGAATTTTTTGATGCTCATTGGCATGTTTAAAGATTTCATGGTTATCTAATCCTTTTTTGAGAGGTTTAACATGGACCTAAGAAGGTTTTCCAAGTAATTTTTAGTGGTTTTAGGTACATATCTTTATGAACATTTGTTAAGAATGTAAACTAGTCAAAACGCTCCTATAAACCCTTATAGTGGAGTGATTGGAAGTTTATGAAAGGTTAGTTACCATAATGTACTAGTTGAAAATTTTTGACTATTTTAAGGTGTAGATGACTCTTCCAAGAATCTGTAGGTGGTAGTGGTATGTCATGGTAGTGAGTACAAGGTACAAAAATATGCTTATTTCTAGAGAAATTGATGTTATAGGTAGGGTTGACTAAGTCAACACATTCAATATATTTGAGGTTTAAGGTAAAGAATTTATCTTAATACCCATGAATTTTATTTGGAAAGAAACATTCTCTGAGTCAATAATTTTGGTCAATGAAATTATCCTATCGTTAAATCTATAAATAGTGGAAACAATGAGTAATAACCAAGTAGAGTGATATGAGTTTAGGGAAGTGTTCCAAGTAAGTAGGTATGGATCAAATGACTTGGAGTATTTTTTTAATACCTATACCTTATGTTCCCTTGGTTTTAAAGTGGTGATTTTTCTCATACATAGGCAAAATAGTGCTTTCAAAGTTGCTTATCTGAGTAGTGAAGACTATGAGATAGTGACCCGAGGAATTAGTCTGTTAAACCAATGAATGATGCTAGAACAGGAGAACTATCTAATTGAGAGTGATATATAAATCACATATAATATATGGATGTTAATTATATGTTATGAAAGTGTTCTTTCAAATTCTATATAATAACGTCTACATGACTATACTATTGGAAGCTACAAGTAGTTTGAGTGGTCATTTTAAAGGAGCGAGTTGGAAGTGTTCCTAGTAGATTTAAAGGATACAATGAGTTTTAAGTTATTCTATAAGTCTCAAGGTTTCATGACAAGGTATTAGATATTTTAGGTTTCCCATATTCAATCTTGGAGAGTCAAAATGCTTTGACTATATTTTGAATGTGTGTGACCAGTCTAAGTGTTCATCTTAAGAGAGGTGGTTTGAGGTCTGTAGACCTATTTGATGAATCTAAAAGGATTTGGTATTTTTTTATAAGTTCATATATTATCTATTTAATAAATTTTTTGAATTGGTTTTTTATAAAATCATCTATATGCTTCAATTTTGTGAGACAATGTTTTCTATGTATGAAGGCCTAAAGAGTGAGGAGACCTAATTACTTGGTTCAAACGTGTGAAATAGTGTTATAAGTGGTATGGAAATATGTGAGAATGAGAAAGGGTATATTGGAGGTAGGTTGATATATTTTATCCATTAGTGAAGGTTGAATGTGGACCAAAAAGTCTGAGTTGTAATGTGTTCTTGTGTAGGCATAAATTGCTTTAGGTCTCATTAAGCCCTAATAGAGGTAATGGCTGACCTATGAAGTGTGTGGTTTTCACATTTAATGTGTGTATGAAAATATTTTAATTTTTATTCAAGTTTTTTAAGCATGTTATTTGGCCAAGATGGGTTATACCAAGAGAGTGGTATAAGTACTAGACCTATTTGGCCTATTTGTGTTAGTTGAGGATGTGAGAAGCTAAGTGAAGGAGACAACCTTTGAAAGAGAAGGTTTAGGTCATTGAGGACCATCAAAGAGTGAAAATTATTAGTGATTAATATCTGATCAAGTTGGTGGAGATGGACACACAGGACATTAGACCTAATAATCCTAAAAGAGGCTAGCTGAGAGAAGGAACCTATGTGGCTTATATGAGGTAGAAAGGCATGTTTGTAGGTGTGAGAAAAAGAAAATTCCATCATTAGGTGTGTCATAAATTAGATCATAGGTGGATATTATATTCAATTTAACTGATTTGGTGTTTGGTTTCTTACGAGGTTGTCGCCTCCTTGTTATTTAGTGCTAGCTAAAGGTCAATTAGGTGCTTAAATAAATTTGGGGGTGGGTACTCCTTGATCAGTTAGTGCTAGTATAAATTTGGATATTGTTATGATAGGACTATATTCCATCTTTTATGTTTTAGTGGGTTTTATCCCTCATGAGGGTTTCCCAAATACATGATGTGTTCATGTGATGTATGCTCTTGTTCATGTTTTAGATGTATGTGCTTTCTTGATATAGTTAGTAGATCAAGTTTATGTATACTTCATGGAATGATGTTTGGAATTGAATATTAATTATTGTTTACCAATTCATCCCCCTCTTAGTATTATAGATAGGCCTTTGGAGGAGGCTTGACAGCCTACAGGTGATCCTAAGTAGCTTAAGGTGTGATGAGGATAATATACATCTTGTTTACAGTGATGGATAAGCTTGTGAAGATCATGGTTGAGGTTTTCATAGAATTTTTCATGGTGGCACTAATAAGGCTGAAGGAAAAGGACTATACTAAAGCCAAATCCTAGATCAAACCTGAGTTGAATGATAAATTTTATATAAGGAAGTCTATTTGGTTAGGTAACATGATAGAAGATAGGTAGTGGTTTAATTAAAAGCTTGGAGTATGAGACCTCAATTGAGTATGAGACCCAATTGAGGTCTATTTGAATCCTCATATACGATAAATGTTATCCTAGTTGTCTTTTAAAAACTTCCTAAGTAATGATATTAATGATGTTATCATTCACACATGTGGAGGTGTCAGAATAAATTGGTCACATGGGTTTATTCAGTTTTGTGCCTAGTTCATGTGGTCCAAATTTAAGGTCTTAATTTGATGACTAGTAAAATATATGTGGGTTAAAAGTTTATCTCCTAGGTATGTTTTCTTATTTCCATACTTATCCATTTTTACATGAAAATATAACCATTGGAGTTTGAATTTTCAAGTTTAACAAAGGAAAGTAGTTTGAAAAGAATGACTTGTTGCAACCATGAATGATGTCAAATCAAGATGAGGTAAGAAACAAATTTTTAGTAGAATACAAGAGGGAAGTGATCCAAATGGTGGTTTGATCTAGATGTCTATACAAATGGATCTATTTCTCATATAAGTTGATTAGGTTTTCTCTGAGTGAAACCTATAAAAGTATAGGTGAATTATAAATTTTCAATTGATCCTCTAATGGTGTTTTAAGTGTTGGATCTTATTCTTATCTCATTATTTTTATCTCTTATGAAATGAAAGAGATCTGATAGCATGGTTTTGTGTAATAAATTCATCTTGAAATTTGACTGCGTGCATAGGTCTCTATTGTTAGCAGATAATGAGTTTTTGGTAATATGTTTGGTGTCCTTAGGTACTAAAAAAGATTGTTCTAAGTGATTAGAGATGTTATTTAGGACTTGAAGCTTACGTTGGTTCCTTATGAGTGATCATATTGTTCCCAAGATTTAAGATCTAGCTAAAGAAGTAAAAGGCAATGTTTTGAGGGTTTCAAGATGAGTTAAGATTGTAAACCCTAAGAGTGATCTTATATGGTAAAAATTAAGTTCTTGACCTTTGTATTTCATTGATTTTTAGAGAGATGGAGTGTAATTTTTTATTATTAAGTTTCCATAATTTTAATTCATGTTTTGAGTGAAAAAATATGTTCAATATGGCTAGATTAGAAGAGGGGTATAGTAAAGTTGTTGAGTGATCTTGAAAGTATGACAATGATGTCAAATGAGTCAAGTGATGTTTTGATGATATCATATGGTCATAATATGTCTTGTTTCCATGTTGTTAAAGGAATTCAAAATATTTGGATGGTTTAAAAATGTATCAAAGGTTTCTCAAAGTGAATTATGTCTCTCAGACCTAGTCTTCACTGCATGTTGTTCATAAGGGTGCTTGGTAGTGTTTTAAATCTTGATGGCTTGTAAAATATAAAGCTGAGTGGTTGATATTATAAGGAGATTATGTAAGTTGTTATCATCTATGTGAGGAGGTATTATTGTCTCAAAAATGGATATAAAGTTCAAGATTCTTAATATTAAAATGGATTTTGAGGAATATTGACAAATAGAGATGCATGTTATACTTTGTTAAAAACCTGAATGGTTCCATGAGAGGTAGAATGATTTGAGAATCACTAAGTGCTTAGAAACCTATTGGTTTTCTCTTGTTTGAAGATCATAAAAAAGATAGGGTATGATAAAAATTTTGTTGTAGTGATGTCTATACTCACAAACATGTATGATTATATTTCCATAAGTTATAATTCATGAAGGCTTGATGATTGTTGTGGTTGCTTGGAGAGCCCATATATGTTGTTTTAAGAGTGAGTTGACATGTTGTATTTTCCCTAAGGGTGTTCATGAAGTTTTGATAGTGATCATTTTCATTTAGCATTATAAAGTTCTTATGATCTTGAAAAGGAGCCTATAGAAGTGTCCATGAAGGAATGTGTTATCATATTGTTGTTATCATGAAGATGACATGCTCAGTGAGAAGAAGGATGATCTTTGGATCATTTATTACTTGTGTTAATATTATGTATTCCCTGAAGATAATTTTTTTAGGATGGAGCATGGATTTATGGGGAGATAACTCAAACATTTTGAGAGGTTTGAAGATATGTGCATGATGTGAGGGGAAGCATATGTGAAATGTTTAAGTCATGGTGGAGATTTGGAGTTATCTTCTAAAAAAGTGAACTCAAAAAGATTAATATGATGACTTGATCAAACCAATTCATGTGTTTTGATAAGGTATTATATCTTCATTCATGTAAAAATGAAGTGTGGGAGATATGTAACTGTGTAAATGAACCTGAGAGGATCATATGTCCA
Organism: Torreya grandis; assembly: GCA_037957365.1. Classification (NCBI taxonomy): domain Eukaryota; kingdom Viridiplantae; phylum Streptophyta; class Pinopsida; order Cupressales; family Taxaceae; genus Torreya; species Torreya grandis. The sequence continues at coordinate 756,461 of JARHVA010003191.1, read as the reverse complement.
CTTTGTCATTAGTGGCAAAGGGGGAGAAGGAGAAGAAGATGTTACCATCAAAAACAAAGGGGGATATTATTTACAAGTGTGTTATTATTGATGTCAAAAGTAATGACAAACTGGTGATGTCATTTATGTATTAGATGACTTTGAGCTTGAAGTTGTGAAAGTTAGTCAGTGCATGTGTGAAGGTCTTCATCTAGACCTTATTTTATGACCCTATGTGGCCTGACCAAGCATGTTGATCAGGTTTAAATGTATATGAGATAAGGTAATAATTTTTTTAGGATTTTATTGTTTTATTTATCATTTTGGTATTGTTTTAGGTTAAGGAGAGAAGATAAGTATGTGAACAGTGTGTTGACATAGGCTTGGTAGCCTTGTGTAGTGCATAGGCTTGGTATCCTAGTGTGTTGAGCAGGTTTAGGATAGGGATAACATGGAGGTAATATTGAGATCATGTCATGAGTTTATATTATGTGTTTATTATTATTTTATATCATTAAAATAAGGATCCAAGTGCTTTCTATATCCAATTTTGACTTGCAATCCTGGACCTAATATGCATAGAGACCTAGTGAGGTCCAAATGAAGTATCAAAGAGAGTTTCAAAGTTTTAAGATCTCATGTAATAATTAAATTAGGTTTGATAGGTTGGTTAAAAAAATTTGACAAATTTTTAGGTCTTGAGAAGGAAGAGAAAGTAAGAAATAATGTTAGAAATTATTCTATGCATATAAATTGGAGGTTTCCAATCCCAAGAAGAAGTTTGTAATGCTCATTGGAATGTACAAATATTTCATGGTGATATGATAATTTTTGGAGAGGTGTAACATGTACATAATAAGGTTTTACAATTACTTTGTATTGGATTCAAGTACAAAGCTTTATGAACTTTCATTAAGAATGTAAACTAGTTAAAACCCTCCTATAAAACCTTATAGTGGAGTGACTGGAAAGTTGTTAAAGGTTAGTTCCTAGAATGGATTGTTTGACCAAGTTTTACTATTTTAAGTTTTATATTACTCCTCTAATAATATATAGGTGGTAGTGGTGTGTTAGGGTAGTGAGCATAAAGTACATAAATATGTTTATTTTTAGAGAAATTGACGCTACAATTAGGGTTGATTGAGTCAACAAAAGCAAGCTATTGGAGGTTGAAGGTCAAAACTTGATATTTATACCCATGAAGTTATTTTATAAATAAACATCATTTTATCCAATATTTTTTTCAATGACGTTGTTTTATCGCTAAATCTACAAATAGTGGAAACAATGAGTAATAACTAGGCAGAGTGAATATGAGTATAAGGAAGTGTTGCAAGTAAGTAGGGAATTGGGGTATTTTTTTCATACCTATACCTTATGTTACCTTGGTTTTAAAGTGGTGATGTTTATAATACATATGCAAAATAGTGCTTTTAAAGTGGCTTATCTGAGTATTGAAGATTGTGAGATAGTGACCTAAGGAATTAGTCTGTTAGACCAATGAATGATGCTAAAACAAGAGAACTATATACTTTAGAGTGATATAGAAATCACATATAAGTTATGGATGTGAATTATATGCTATGTAAGTGTTCTTTCAAATTCTATAATAAAACATCTACATGACTATAATGTTGGAAGCTAAAGGTAGTCTGAGTGGTCATTTTGAAGGAGTGAGTTGGAAATGTTCTTGGTAGAGTTAAAGGATCCAGTGAGTTTGAATATATTATATAAGTCTCAAGGTTTCAATATAAGGTATTTTAGGTCTCATTTTTCCCATATTTAGGTTTGGATAGTCAAAATGCTTTGACTATATTTTGAATGTGTGTGACCAGTCTAAGTGGTCATCTTCAGAGAGGTGGTTTGAGGTCTGTAGACCTATTTGATGAAGCCAAATGTATTTGGTATTTTTTATAAGGTTATGTATGATCTATTCAAGAATTTTTTTTAATGGGTTGTTTGATAAAATCATCTGTATGCTTCATTTTTGTGAGACAATGTTTTCTATGGATGAAGGCCTAAAGATTGAGGAGACCTAATTGCTTGGTTCCATGTGGTATGGACCTATGTGATATTATTAAAGGTTATATTAGAGGTATGTTTTATATTTTAACCTATTGGTGAAGGCTGAATGTTGATCAACAATTCCAAGTTCTAACATGTGCTTGTGTAGGCCTAAATTGCTTTAGGTCTCATTAAGGCCTAATGGAGGTTTGGGGATAATGAGTTAATGGATGAGATATGAAGTGTGTTATTATCACATGTAATATGTGTATAAACCAAGAGAGTGGTTGAATCATATTGGCCGACCAAGATGGGTTAGACCAAGAGAGTGGTATAAGTACTAGGCCTATTTGGCCTATTTGTGTTAGTTGACGATGTGAGAAGATAAGCGAAGGAGAGAACATTTGAAAGATAAGGTGAAGGTAATTTAGTACCATCAAAGAGTGAAAATTATCAGTCATTAATATATGATAAATTTGGTGGAGGTGGACACATAGGTCATTAGACCTAATAAGCCTAGAAAAGGCTAGTTGAGTGAAGGAACCTAAGTGGTTTATATGAGGTAGAAAGGTAAGTTCATAGGTGTGAGAAAAAGAGAAGTCCATAATTAGATGTGATAGACATCATATCAAAGGTGGAGATAATATTTAAGGTAAATAATTTGGTGCTTAGTTGCCTAGGGGGTTATATCCTCCTTACTAGTTGGTGCAAGTTAAAGGTCAAGTGGGTGCTTGACTAAATTTAGGGGTGGGTACTCCTTGATAAATTGGTGATAGTATAAATTTATATATTTTTATTATAAGACTATATCCCATCTTGAAATTATTAATGGGTTTTATCCCCCATGAGTTCTTACCACATAGATTATGTGTTTATGTGATGTGTGTTCTTGTTCATGTTTTAGATGTATGTGCTTTCATGATGTAGTTAGTAGATAAAGTTTATGTATGCTTCATGGAATGATGTTTGGAATTGAATATGCATTTTTTTTTGCTAATTTACCCCTCTCTCAGTAGTTACTTCCAATATCAAGATGATATAGGACTTGATAGGGTAAGAGAAGAGGGTCTTGAAACATACCCTCTACCCCAATGATGGTGTTATCCTAGTAGTACCAGTAAGAATTAATAGTCAAAAGTGTGGCCTTTATCTCCTTAACAAGTTTTGAAATGGGCTTCTCATTGACACCCTGATAAACCATGGGGTACAAGTGCTCACAAATATCATGGATGTGATTTTGATAGTGGTGATATTATAATTTTAAGAACATGACATGAACTATTGAGCCCATTGGAACCTAGGTTAGATTAATGAAATACTGAATGAGAGGGTGGTATAAATTATGTCCATGATGTAAGACATCATGTATAAGTTTTCTTTGACTTGAGTTTATGATATAACTCTTATGAGGTTGAAGTTGACCACACTTCCTAGGTTCTGGACCTCCTCTCATTTCATAATTATGATCAACAAGGGAACCCATTGGAAGTTTACATGCATAGTGTCAATGGCCCTAAATAGGTGATTCAGAAAGAACATCCTAATGTGAACCCCCTTTTGGAGAATTTATATGAGATAAGAGTCTATATCCTCTCTATTGGCCCATCTCACCTAGTCATTAGCCTAGTCCTTAAGAAATTCATATATATCATGGGTATTGGCCCATGTGTCCACTATGATAGAATCCTAGGTGATGGTATAATATAAGAGGTTATAATAATACTTAGTATCTACTAAGATAAATGTGTTACTATTCACCAAATTTTTAGAGTAAACCAAATCCCACCCATCTCACATATGTGATTGGAAGTCTATAACAAGTTATTAAAGAGGTATATGTAAGGGAACACCTTAGGATTGGTTGCATCCATGTGCAATATTGACCTAACTAGTGTCATGGGTTTATTGAGGTAATTAATTTCATCCTCATCATAGTTTAAGATGTGTAATTTCATGGCTTTGATTGCTTTGAATACTTTATTATAGTGTTCAAAAGGCATCTAGTTAGTTAATAATATAGAGTCCTAGTACTTAGGATCATACTCAGGGTTGGAAGATGATAGGACCATTTTATATGGGCTAGGAATCTCTTAAAACTGAGCTATGTGGTAAGGAGAATCATAGAAAACATGAGAAGGCACTATAGAGAAGGATTCTTGGGAATTAAGAGTGGTAATGATAAATTCAATTATCTCAATGACTTAGAGGTTTTTGTAGATATATCTTACATTAATGGCCTTTGGTGGCTCATTTTACATGATTTCAAATTTGGATTGGTGGCACAATCCACCTAGTCAATTCCCAATCTAGCATTAAATCAAAAAACTTAAGAGGGGATCTCAATTTAAACATTGCAATAGTGATTTGAGGCTTAGAAATTATCTAATCAAAGTGTAATTACCCAAATTAGTTAATATAGGGGCATGGTAAGCACAAACCTACCTATTTCCTTGGCCTCTACTTGGTATCTATTGTTAGGTGTGAATTCACTATTCATAGTCACTATTCACAAATCACTATTCATAGTCACTATTCATGACCAGTATTCATGGTGATGTGTCATGCTAGTAATGTGGATGTTTAGTGATGTGGTTGGTTGGTGATGTGGCATGGACCATAGTGGCTGGTATGGCCTAATATGGCCTATGGAACATCTTTCATGTTGAAAAGATGAGAGATAAATAGGGTACATCTCTCCACTTAATCACATGGGTTGGCTTTTGTAGATGCATGTGAGGACATGATGATAGTGGATATTGTATACACATAATATTTTTAACTTTTATTCATTACTTATACTTTGTATCTTATAGCAACCTATCAAGTTTAAATCTCTTTGAGTGCATGCTTTAAGGGGTGTACCAAGAAAGGGGTGGGCAAACCATCAGTGCTTTGTAAGATTGTCATTCCTTTTACCTCTTATCATCCACACTCTAGCCTCTTGAAACCATTGAACCCAAGATTATTCTTCTTAGTCTTATCTATTATTATCGTTTGTTATGTTTTATCCTTCATTTCTTGCCTTAGCACCCTTTTGACCTATCAATTGTGTTAGGTCAACCAATTCGACCTAGCATAGTTTAGGGACTTTTTCTCTCTTTTGGTTTGTTGGCCTCTTGGCTGACCTAGCACAATCCTATAAAGTTAGCCCCAAAAAAATGCTAGGTTGATCAGGTCAACCTAGCACATTCAATGTTCCAAAAAAAATTAAGGTAAGATACTACTATATATACAAGGCCATTTACCACCATTTAATAATAGCAAAGAATTAAGTGAATAAGTACAAACAAACATCTGCCTATTGACCATTCTACTTGGGGAATAAATATGTAGGGTTCAATACTTTCTTTGGAGCTCTAATCTCATTTGGTGGATAAGTCTTTTGGATGCTTGGATAGGTTGTGTATCCTAGAGCTGATTTATCTTAGTTGTCCTTACATACCATGCTAATCTCTTGCAAAGCACCTTGGCTAAGGGGGAGATTGAGGCTCGACAGGTTCATCTTGAAAGGTAAGTATTCATAACTTTATTCCTCCTTTATAAGAGTAGATAGATATATAATATATATTATTCTCTTCCATGTATTAGAATTTCATATACATTGACATGAGTATATGTATTATATACATATTTAGTTTAATTATTTATTTGTTTTATTTCTAACCCCCACTTTGTGCCACAAATTTTGGTGCGTACTAGGTTAGATTTACATTTCTTGTTATTAGATTAGTGAAATATTAAATAATAGGACTCTTTTAGGGTTATTATGTGATTTTGTTAGAATATAGGCTTTGAAACCCTATCTCACATGATGTGTTGTGACAAGTGATCCCATAATCAGGTATAGTGGATCCTCACATTGGTCATGCTCTCGTTTAATAATTGTATGCCCCCACTCAGAAGTTTAGGTGTGTTATATCCCATCCAATCGAGGATTGATTTATGGACATGATGAATTTTTTATTGCATATATTTTGGTGAACCTAACATGAATCAAACCCTTGTAGGATTTATTTCATTTCTATTCATCATTATTTTTATCATATCTTTACTACATTAGATTAACCTTATCAATCCAATTATTCATCTTTATGTGTAGGTTTGAAAGAATAGGTAACTACCTCGACCTAATATAGGTTTTATAACTTATAGAATTCTATTCAAACAAATGGATCAACCAGCTTGACCCAGCGTAGTTTTTCCCAGTTTTCAGACTTCTTATCTAGCCTACTAGGTTGACCAGGTCAACCTAGTGTATTTTCAGCATTTTTAGTAGGTTTTTGTATTGCTTGGTAGACCAGCTTGACCCAATTTTTATATTTTTTATAGTTTTCTCCAAGGTTCTTGAACATTAATATTCTCTATTTTCATCTCTAAACCATTCAGGGAAGTTATACTTCTTTGTATCTTTCTATTTTTGTCAGGTACCTAGAACAACAAACATGCTTTGATTCCAGTTGTCGGGGAATCCAAGAACAAACACACTTGTTTTGATCCCACTTGTTAGGATCTTGCTCCTCAGAAAGAGCACAATATGATTACCAAACTTAAGCAATTAAACATGTGGAAATATACCAGAAATACAAGTAACTAGAATTCACCAATAGCACAGAATATGAGAGACAATATACACTCTTATATATTAATACTTGTACAAAAAAGAATGCAATAAAGAGCCGCCACACTCTTCCACCTTATAGAGGATTCCCACACCCCAAGTGTACAGTAATTCTTCTTCAAAACACTCTCTTACCGAAAACGGTCCCAACAACCAACTCACACACAGAATTGGTGTTCACCTCTCCAACCAGTCAATAATAACCCTGCCAGTACACCAAGCACTCTATAGTACTTCAAGTTGATCTCCCATGAACTTGCAACCTGCAATTCAATAGACCATACTCACAATGGAAGGATCTTCCTTGCCTTCCTTTCTAGCTCATAATGGAACTAGGAGAAACACACACTTTGTTCTCTTTACTAGCACACTTTACAATACATGCCAATGGGTCTATAAATAGATCCCAGACTTAAACAATAACTTAGACTTCTATTTTATTAATAATAGACACACATCTCAAGACTTGAAATAGCCTTTACATGCAAACACTCTGTTCACTAAACTAACTGTTCGTACAACGAATAGTTCTGGAACACACAGGTGACCGACGCCGGTTCCTACTTGCCTGGTTCTGCCCACATCGGCCGACTTCCTGCCGACACCGGTTGCCTTCTGCACTGATCATGACCGACGTCGGTCATGATGCCAATGTCGATGCTTCTGGGTCTTCAGCAACCTTTTCTTTGTCTACAACAAGTTGAAGCTTTTAGCTCCACAACCTAACAATCTCCCACTTGGAGATAAACAACTACAACTGTACCTGTACCTGTACACCGTCTAGTTTGTTCCCTTGGCTATGTATCCCTCTTCAAGATCACCCTTGAAGACCAACCACCACAAATCTTGTGGTGCACAACTTGTCATCCAAATTACCTGCCACATCCGCATCTACAAAGCATGTAGAAAATAACTTGACCCTGCATAGCATGTGCACCTACTGCTGGTCCCTCTAAGAATCCACTGAACTACCCTCCAATGCTTCTTTCCTGGATTGGCTCCTAACTTTATGACAACTCCCACTGCTTGGGAAAACTTAGGTCTAGTACATACCATGCACTTAACCTCATTATGTGAATCAAGACACCTATTCTGTGAACTGTCCAAACATCGGCGTGCTAACCGGTCTCACACAATCATCCTGAAACAAAGTCAACCTATGACCTTCCATGTCCTTAAAACACACTCATGCCAAAGAATCTTGCTGCTCCTAGATTCTTCATGACATACCACTGAACTAGCTTTACCTTTAGTTCAACAATACCCTGTATATGTAACCCTGCAACAAGCACATCATATAGTAATAGGATAATGTAGCTAATATTATCCAACCTGGTAAAAAGAAACACAATGATCAAACCTCTATTGCCCTGCAGCTTACTCAAGACCATATACCTTGATCTTTTGTCTCACGTATCCATTTCTGCTCTTCTTCATCTTGAACATCCATTCATCTCTCAGTGCTTTCTTCCAGCTAGCAACTTTACCAACAAATCCCTGTTTGGTTCTTCTCCAAGGAATCACATCCTCATCCATGCCAAGCTCCCACTATTTCTTGGATCTACCTGTTCTGCTTCTTTAACAACTTCCTAGTTCTTTACCATCAGTGAGAAATAAGTAGTGTAAAGAAGGGAAATGATGAATTTGAGGCTTACCTACACTTTAAGTCCTCCATATGGGCACTTGAGACTCCTTAACAGCTTACTGTCCACCCAAAATCTATCTCAGTGACCGATGCCAGTCACATCTCAGTCTGCACCTGACCGACGTTGGTTCCATGCGAATACCTCATCGCCGACGTCGGTTCCCCCATGACCGATGCTGGTGTTTATCTACCCTGAGTCACCGACGTCGAGCTGCACATAGCCGATGTCGGTCCCTGTTTGGACACCAATGCCAGTTTTCCTGCCGACATCGGTCTCTGTGTTTTTATTGTGAGAATTGACTTCTACCCGCGAGCTCTTTTTGGATCAAACCCTTGTCCAAATCACCCTTGCTCTGCTCAAAATTCCTCAGCCCCTATGACTGATACCTGTTCGTCATCTTCTCCTTGAAAACCAAGGCTTTCCTGCTCTTGTCACAAACATCAGATTCCTCAAGAAATGTTACATTCTTCTTTTGCATACAGAAATCTCGATTTATACCCTTTGACTCAAGAACATGCATCTCCTTCTTACTCATGTGACCAAGCCTACAAAGCCACGTCTTCACAACAGAAGAAGAATCAATAATATAATCAAGTAGATAAAGAGTACCTGCTTTCTTACCACCTGCTAATTCAAGTGCATCCGCTGTGAGAGTTCTTGTGCATCTCTCATCACCCAACTTTCCTAAAGCAATTAGCCGCATCTCCAAGACTGGGACCTGCATGACCTCCTTTAACACCCATGTGTTACCTATCTGCAATTTCAGCTTCACTTTCCCTTTGTCAACCATCTGACAAGGCTTTCCATCCCCTAAACAAATTTCTCCAAAGTCTCCCTGGACATACTCATGAAAAAATTCCCTATTTGGGGATGCATGAAAAGAGGCACCAGAATCTAAAACCATAGATTCTAATTTATCCAAAGAACATACTAGATCATCCTGTGTAACGAACTCTGCAACACCTGCTTCTTCTTCATGTCCTTCATGTTGATCTACTACCAACCAACAATCTTCTTTTCTCTACTCTTTCTTTCCACATCTCCAGCAGGTTATTCTACCATACCTAAACTTGGACCTCATTCTATTAAACTTCTCCATTCGTAGTCTACGGTCTTCTGCCATTGCTCTACTCCCACTCAAACATAAATCCCTGTGAGTAACCTGTAATCAAAAAACACTAACCAGATCTGAACCAACCTGTTAGTATCCCAACCAAAAGCTCTGATACCAGTTGTCAGGTACCTAAAACAACAAACATGCTCTGATACCAGTTGTCGGGGAATCCAAGAACAAACACACTTGTTCTAATCCCACTTGTTAGGATCTTGCTCCTCAAAAAGAGCACAATATGATTACCAAACTTAAGCAATTAAACATCTAGAAATATACCAGAAATAAAAGTAACTAGAATTCACCAATAGCACATAATATGAGAGACAATATACACTCTTATATATTAATACTTGTATAGAAAAGAATACAATAAAGAGCCGCCACACTCTTCCACCTTACAGAGGCTTCCCACACCCCAAGTGTACATTAATTCTTCTTCAAAACACTCTCCTACCAAAAATGGTCCCAACAACCAACTCACACACAGAATTGGTATTCACCTCTCCAACTAGTCAGTAATAACCCTACCAGTACACCAAGCACTCTATAGTACTTCAAGTTGATCTCCCATGAACCTGCAACCTGCAATTCAACAGACCATACTCACAATGGAAGGATCTTCCTTGCCTTCCTTTCTAGCTCATAATGGAACTAGGAGAAACACACACTTTGTTCTCTTCACTAGCACACTTTACAATACATGCCAATGGGTCTATAAATAGATCCTAGACTTAAAAAATAACTTAGACTTCTATTTTACTAATAATAGACACGTAGCTCAAGACTCAAAATAGCCTTTACATGCAAACACTCCATTCACTAAACTAATTATTCATGCAATGAATAGTTCTAGAACACACAGGTGACTGACGCCGGTCCCTGCTTGCCTGGTTCTATCGATGTCGACTGACTTCCTACAGACGCCGGTTGCCTTCTGCACTGATCATGACCGATGTCAGTCATGATGCCGACGTTGGTGCTTCTGGGTCTTCAGCAACCTCCTTTTCTTTGTCTGCAACAAGTTGAAGCTTTTAGCTCCACAACCTAACAATTTTTGTATTTTCCTTTCACAATTTATAGTCTTTAAAAATTCCCTTGCATAATCAACTAGGTCAACCCTATGGACCTAGTTCTGTGTTCTATGTGTTCTAAAGTAACTAGGTTAACATGACTGACCTAGTTTATTTTTAGACTTTGCTTCCATAGTACATGTTTGATCCTATTGACCCTATTCTGTATGGTTATCCATATTGTTGTTATCAAAATCAGCTATGCTCATTTTTGGAACAACCCCCATGAAACTTGTTCGTTTCATATTTTTCACTCTAAGTTCATCTTTCAAGGCAAGTTTATCTCGATCTCAGGTTTTTTCGACTAATGTCTTTAAAAATTTTACAACCTTACTTCATTACTATTTCCCAGCAAACGTGAAAATTGTTACGATTTTGATGCGATCAGAATGTCAAAATTTTGATAAATTTCAAAGAGTTAGTGTTGTTTTTCAACTTTTATGCAAAGGCGGCAATTTTTGCCGCTCTTGTATGTTTTTTTGATTTTACATGCAAAGGTAGAAATTTTTGCCACTCTTGCATATTTTTCAACTTTTATGCAAAGGCGGCAATTTTTTCCGCTCTTGCATGTTTTTTAGCTTTTATGCAAAGGCCACAATTTTTGCCGCTCTTGCATATTTTTCATCTTTTATGCAAAGGCAGCAATTTTTGCCGCTCTTGCATGCTTTTCAGCTTTTATGCAAAGGCAACAATTTTTGTCGATCTTGCATATTTTTCAACTTTTATGCAAAGGTGGCAATTTTTGTCGCTCTTGCATGTTTTTCAACTTTTATGCAAAGGCGGCAATTTTTGCCACTCTTGCATGTTTTTTAGCTTTTATGCAAAGGCGGCATTTTTTGTTGCTCTTGCATATTTTTTAGATTTTATGTAAAGGTGACATTTTTTGCTACTCTTGCATTTTTCTCTTTTCACTTCAACATGCATCGATGGTGATTTTTTTTGCCAATACAAATATCCCCCATATGTGAGGGCGGCAATTTTTGCCACACATGCAAGCATCCTCTCGAATTTCCTAACTTTGGGGTATTATCAAGTTTTCTTTTCATAGCCCACTTTCCTTTGGTTTTTTGGCCTACTCATGCCTTAGCCCTTTCAAGTGCATTCCCATAATCATGATCATCAAATGTATAGTTTTTCTAGATTGCTAATTTTTCCCTGATTGCACAATCACGATTCTTATTGCAGTTTCTCTAAAGGATCTCTCTTCATCGACGTCTTTTCAACAAAAGTTCTTCCAGATCACTAAAGTTTCTCTAAAAAATTTGAAGACAATGAACTACAAGTATTAAGGTGTTTTTCTAATCACCTCAGTTTCTTCTAATGTTGACGACATTAAGGATACAAATATTGGGCACGTCGATATGGTTGAGTTCATAGAAAGAACCAAATCAAGAAATCCCAGCCATGAAGTGAAAAAGACTGGCAATAAAGATTGAAGTTGTTCTTCCATGTTTTATTCAAAATGCACTTTGTAACTGACTTAGGACATTTTCACATGTACTTTTGTTATGTGTAAATACATGTAAAAATCCAGAAAGTCCCAATGTCAACAAAGACTCTCATCTTTGACTAGGTTATAATATTTAAGTTTTTTCTCAATTCTCAAGGCTTCTCCCTATAAATAAAGAGAGCCTCTTTTGTAATGGATGGATCTTTTGATAATTGAGAGCAAAAAGTCTACCTAAATCGAGATGCTTCTTGAGACTTTGATCTCAGATTGTAAATCATATTTTCTTGAATGAATGAAAAGCAGGTTACTTTCAGACTTTGTGTTGGAATAATTTGTGTTATTTAGGAGATCATTCTTATGTTCTTTTTCCTAATAATCTCTCATCTATTTGATTAAATAAGCAAAGTGTGTGTGGAAATTATCTAAATATGTTTTGAAGTTAATTATGAAGACTTTGAGCTGCTATAATGACCTTTAGTTCATGTTTTCCATGTTTTAGTGGGAAGGATATTAGAAAGGCTTTGAACTACTTTTATCCTTTGTAATCTTATACTCTGTTGTATTTTTAGGTGAAGACTTTGAGCTGCACTTCACTCTACTATTACATCTATTTCAAATCAATAAGGGGAGCAACAAAGACTTTATGTTTTCATGGGTTTCTCGTAGATCTAGTTACTATCTGAGAAGATTTTCTACCATTTACTGAACATCATTTCTGAAAGAAGAGAAATGCTTTCAGTAATCAACCAGGATTTCTCTTTTGCCTTGTAAACATCATCTCTAAAAAAAGAGAGATGGATGGTGTAATCTCACCCTTGAGTCTATTTTCAGTTCATATTAATATAAGTAGTTTATAGGGAACCTCCCCTTGATGAGAGGAGATATTTATCTCACTATGATGTGGTAAACCCACACTTTTTGTTGTATAAATCTCCTTGTACTATGGTTGATATACCCATTTTGTTGTCGATTGCTTGACGACAAAATATTCACCCAACACATATAATTTCTCAACTATACCTTATTTCAAAGTTAGAATAAACTATATATGTTAATCATATCTTTATTTTTAATTGTTTACATGCTTAGAATAGCTCACATAGTCTAATTAGGGGATTTTCAATTAATAGTTTAGTTGCACTATTTCTATTCTTTTACACACATAGCCAAACCACATAAACATCAAAAAGCATTTAAACATTTGACTACTTAGGCCAACCTACTTATATTTCATCACCAAGGGGGAAGTTAACTTGGTGCTCTAGTCAAGTATAAAGTGTGGTTAATAGTATATTTTTGCTAAGAAAATGTTACCCTTATTGTTGCAGTGTGTGAAGTGAGGGGGTAGGCCCCAATACCAAGCCTATATCATTACCACTACAGCCCCTTTCATCTTAAACTTACCTAAAACTATCCTTAGTTTTTTATTTAGTACCTTACTTATAGCCAATTTCCCTTTACACTTAAAATCATTCTTAATAACTTAATCAACATTCTATGTTGACCAAATAGTTATCTTTACTTTCAAGTTGTTTTCTTTCTCTTTGATCAATTGTGTGTGTAAAAGCTTACATTATCCAGTGTTAGTTCAATATTTTTTTATGTGCATCAATTGGATTGGCCAGCATCAATTTAATTGATTGTTTGTTTCCCTTTCAGTACTTACTACTTTCTTACATTACTTACAATTATCTTGCTTCAATTCATAGCTTGTTATTAGATTTCCTTTATTCCCTATCTATTGTGCTAGGTTAACCCTTTTGACCTAGTATCTTTTTTAGCCCATGTACATTATGCTAGGTCAACTTAGTTGACTTAGTGCTATTTATAGCACCTTTACCTTTTTTTGCTAGACACTGTTCACTGAATTGAGTTGATCCTATGGACCTAGTATATTTTTATAGTCCCTATTTTATACTAGGTCAACCAAGTCAGCCTATTACTATTGTCAGTCACTTTGTAATTCATTGCTTTCTCATCTTGCCTCTTTTCTTTTCATCATGTAATTTCTATTTGGTGACAACACTAAAGTTTAGTCAAAAGACATGATGGAATTCACCAATCCTAATAGGGTCTCCCATAGACAAAGTAGGGTTCCTTTCTTGAATTCTAGTAATTTTCATATTACAACCTGCATGATGGAATATGAGACCCCTCCTCATGCCTCTTTGCATCAAAACCCTCCTCTTCTCTTAGAGGATTAGCTTGATTTAGGTATACTCCAAAAATTCTTTTCTTTATCATGGAATTCCCTCAACATAGAGGGAAGGATCCTTCCACCATATATAACCTCATGATTAACTGTCAAGTTGAAGAACCTCATTCTCCTACTCCCACTTTCTCAACTAGATTTGGGGGTACCAATTTATTTGCTTCTCAACCTCTTCCTTCAACCTTGACTCCTTAGGCTATGACATCTTCTTCTTTAATTTTTTCTACATCCATGCCTAATATCTCAACTAACATGGTAGGTTCTACATCTAGTGGGCCTCTCATAAGATCCACTATTCTTAATCCTTCCACTAGTTCATCAATTGATATCTAAGGCTCTCATGCTTCTAGTGATTATTCGTTTCAACATTTACTAGTCCATATTTTACTTTAAAATCAAATTTTGCCACTAGTGCCTTAAATTCTCATATCTCTTCTCAAGCTCATATCAACACTAATAGTGGTACCCAAGCCACTAACACCAACACAAACACCAATACTAATTCTTCTACTACTAATCAAACTCATCAACTATTTTTGTAAACTCTCAATCAAATGAACGCATTTTAAGCTCATAATACAAATCAAATGATGAAAATGCATAATCACCTTCTTAATCTTCAATCCAATCCTAAACTAATGAATTGTAGCACACATAACCAAAGTGTTCCTCCTCCTCCTCTTAGAGATTCTCAAGGTAATCTCATTCCTCAACCTCTATTAGTCAAGAAAGTCATCAAGCATTTAAAAAATGAACCTCTTACCACCTAAATTTCTAACATTAACATTGGAGGTATAACACCTATAATTTCTTACAATGGATCAACCGATCCTACTCTTCACCTCAAGATATTTGAAAATATTTACAAGGATTGGGTTAAATTAAATACCTTTTTCACTACCAAAGTCTTATCCAAAACCCTCACAGGTGATGCCTTGGTTTGGTACAATCAACTTATAACATTTTCTTTCACTAGTTTGAAAGACTTAATAAATGCTTTAGTTCAAGAATTCCAAACTAGTTATCTTCTTGAGAACACTTTGGCTAATTTCATCAATTGCAAACAAAATGAAAATGAAACTACTCAAGCCTTTGTTAATCAATGGAATACTTTATCAAATAAATGTGAACATAACATGGTAGATGATAATATATTTCATATCTTTATAAATGCTTTATTCCCTAAATTATCATATCGAGTCCATACCCTTTCTCCACATACCTTAAAGGAAGCTATCGATCAAGATAAAAGACAATATTTCCTCATGCATCAATTCAAACCACCCCAACCCTCCATGGGCCCTTATCTATTAGTAAAGAACAAAAACCACAATATTACCAATGATGGTGTTATCGATTCATATAATACCATTCACAATGTTTAAGCTATCATTCCTAACCCTTATTTGGAACTAACTCTTTCTCAATAATTCACTAATCCTCATTTCTCAATAAACAACACTAATGTCCATAAGCCTTTATCCTTAGCTAAATTACTTAAACATCTAGCTAGGCCTCTTCCTTAAGATCTTGATCCTACTCAACCTATGAAATCATGGTATGATCCTAATAAGTTTTATTGGTTTCATGCTAGTTGGGGTCACTCTCACAAGACTTGTAGATAACCTCACAATTTAGCCATGGAATTTATTCTTGGCTCAAATTTTGATCATTATTTTATTCTCTATAAGCATCAACAATCCTATGATATTGCTTTTAAAGACTAAAAATCACATGATAAAACTCAAACCTTAAATTAAAAAAATGATCATTTAGCTATCTATAAAGACCCCTTACCTAATCATCAACCAAACCAAGAAAGTCAAGACAAGCCCACTTATTCCACCAATAACGTAGAAAGTCTTATTGAAACAAATTTTAAAGAAAATGTGGTTAGCATGACTAACATGCAAAGAGTGGTGGCTTTATTTGATTCACAGCCTATCTACACTCTTCTTTCCCATAAAACATATCATGTTATATAATATTCTTCTACAACTCATTTAAATGAGTTGGGGCAAGAAGATCTTATCTCTTTTGATGATCCAGTTTATGATTCTCCCTTAAATGACACATCTCATACTATTTATACTTCTTGCCCATCATCTTCTAATACTAATGACAATCCAATTTCTACTAGAAATTCTTCTTCTAAATTTCAATATCAAGCAAAAACAACCACTTCTTCATCACCAAATAATTTACAAACTTCTTCTTAACATTCTTATTCTTATAAAATAAGTTTTAATGCTCTTCAAATCCACCTTCCGATGACCTTATTAATCATTATGAACCTATATCTAAAAATCTCCTCATGGGTTATGATGAGTGGGATCCCATTACAGAACTTACTAATATTCCATCTTAGATAACTTTTCTTGAACTTAGGAGGACATCTTCACATCATAAAAACTAACTCATGCAATTCTTATTCAAGATGAATATCCCTAACCCTCCTCTAGTAGGATGGGAGGCTAGTTTATCTGGATCTAAGGATAGTATCTTACAACAATGTCAAGAGATGTCCATTAATGTTGATGAAACTATAGACACTTTTATTTCTTTATTATTCCCATATAATCTATGATTTTAGATGAGATTTTGCTTCATGTAGATGATCCTCCATTATTTATTAGCATCTAATAGGTGATATCCAAGTTAAGTGATCCTTGATCGATGAGGGTTATATCACCTATGTTTCTTCCCTTGATTTCTTTAAGACTCTTGGGTAGTATGAATGCAATCTCAAGTCTACACATAACACTTGTCAAGGATATGATAAAAGGCAAATGCCTCCCTTAGGGTGTGTGTCACCTTCCATTACCATCCCACATGTCACCATTCATGTGAAGGTAATGATATTCAACTTTCCCCTTTTGTATAACATATTTCTTGGTAGGTCGTGAAATCATTATATGTGAGCTATCGCATCTTCTGCTTACCAATGAGTAAAATTTCCTCACAATAGAGCCATTTATAGGATTCAAGGAGACATTAACCCTTGAAATTTTAGCCAATTCTAACATCATGGTGTCTTCAAGATTCCTACTCTTGAACCTTTTCCTAGTTTTCTATTCCATGAGTCATATCATTTCAAATTTATTTTCAACTCAACCAGAGGTTAAAATGGGCATCCTAAGCTCATTGGTAGCATTCCTCCCAATCTTTTAGACTCTGATTATGATGAGCCTGATGAGATTAAATTAAATATAAAAAATTATGATCTCTCACTTAATTTCATCTCATAGCTTCTTACTTCCTTGTATCCTCATTCTTGTAAGCCTCCTTGTGATGACATTCCTATAGTCTTAACCAAGACTAGGCACTCTATTCACCAAGCTTCCTCTAATGACCAGGTAATCCCAACCTATGTCATTAATCTTCATACTCCAGATTATGATGATGGTTATTATTTAGATGATCCTTTTTTAGGTGACCTTGTCCAAGATTGTGATGCTAAGATTGTTCATTATCACTCTTCTTTACTTGAGTATTTTCATGCATCTCATCATTATCTTTCATTTATATTTCCTAATTCTTACATTTTTCCTATTTATCATATGGTAGAGATGGCATCGATACCTCTAGTTTTTGAGGGTCCACTTAAGACAATGCTCTTGGATCATTCTATGACCAAACCTTATCGATTTACCACACTTAGGGTAGTCCTCCTTAGACCTTCTATAAATCTCATCCCTCTTTCAATAGGGCCAACTATAGTTAAGCCTATTCCTTATTCCACTCTAGTTGAGCCTATTTCCTCTCTTACTATTAATGATCCTCTTCCTACCCCTCCTAGTGCTCCTCCTATTGAGTCTAGTTCCAATCCTTTCCCATTATCACCCTCCCTTGATGATGGTTTGCTTCCACTACCTAACATGGCTCCTTTGTCCATCGAATGGGCCAATGAATCTTTAACTTCTTATGTTCCTATTTAACCTCCTTCTGTGAGAGCTCCTGAAACCACTCACCAACATATTTTTTACTTCCACATGATAGATAATCACTCTTACACCCATTATAATAATTTATGACAATACCTTGATACTTTACATCCTTCTTCCCCATCATCAGACAAAGCCAGACCTCCCCCAAAGGTACTTCCTGAATATCTACCTATGTATGGTGAGGTATCTTGTCTATGGAACCTATGTGGAATGCATCACATTTATCATTGCTACATTATTTAATAACATCTTAAGGATCACCTTGTAACCATACCTATACCTTTACCATTCCTCACACAGGTCATTATCATAAGAAGGTTCCTCCTTCTTCTCCCATGGCTCTACCTCTAATGGTTTCATCACCTCATGTGGTCCCTTCACCACCTTATGTGCCTCCACCTATAATTCCTTCACCTATGGATCATCCCTCACCTATGGATCCTTCTCCACCTATGAGTCCTTCACCTGTGAATCCTTCTCTTGTATATCATGTTTCCATGCATTCTCTTGACCAATCTTTACCTAACTTTCTTCCTCAGCATGATCCTTTGAACATTCTTAATTTTTTAGTTGAGGAGATCATAAAAGAAGTATTTGCCTATTATTCACTAAATATTGATGAGACCTTAGCATCAGTTTGATTACAACTTCATAGAGACTTATCCGATGTATTAGATAATGTGTGTGGATAGATTTACCAATATTTATGAGCACATGCATGGTGCTTTTTCACTTATCTTTAGATTAGATGTGTGCTCCAAATTTAGTTCTATTTTTTATTATATCATTTGATACTATGTCAAATTATTTCTTATCTTATATCATGTTTCTCCTTTTTATTGTATTATATTTAGCTTATGTTATCATTTTAATTTTCAAATATACTTGTATTTTCCTTATCATTGCTATCTTTTATTATCATTGATTTATTTTCCTTTAGAATTTTTCTCTAAACCCTTTTTTTATATCTTCATGATTGTTTACTTTCTTATCTTTATTTTTCATAGATAGTTGTCATGGTGGCTTGGTTATATTTACCCTCTTCTTTTTAGTTACCATCTTCTATTACCATGTGATCAACTCACAAACAATCTTTCTCACTACTATTTCCTTTCACCAATCCTTTTTGGGATATTTTTTTTACCTTCTTCCTTTTTCTATAAACTAAGCATATACACGGTTGAGACTTGACATCACATGCTCAGTTCATTATCAAGCCTAAGTGTTCTAGTTAGTGTTTTGTCTTGGGATACTTAGCTTCCTTTAGCCTTAGCCTACAGCTCATTCATGGGTATCACTGTTTCTCTCATGATTGGTCATTCAAAATCTGTATGCAGGAGGAATATTTAAAAATCTTTCAAAATAAAGTTAAAACCAAAATCATTTAAGAAAAAGGCAATGATATCAAAAGGAAAAACTATTAAATGTTCTTAAAAGTCTAATCACACTAAAAACACATCTCCTTCTTCTAGTCAAAGCTCAAACTCCATAGTTGGCCTCATGATAGAGTTGAGGTCTGTTGGGGTGTTGTAGGCTAGTAGATTAGAAGAGGAAAATAAAAAAATATTTGAGTGTCACCTACTTTCTCATGTAAGTACCCAATCTTTGTAGTAGACTAACAGCTTTATAAGGGGTCTTAAGGAGTAGGGAACACATCATGGGAAGGTAGGTCCATTTTACTTTTCCTTATACCAATCTGCCATCATGAGTTGATCTTAGTATCACACCTATTTTCCTAAAAATCTTTTTTTCTATTGCAAGCAGGTTTCCTTTGTACATAAATGACCACTAGTCCCTTAGTGTCTTTTCATGTTCTTAGTATGCCTCTTTCCTCCTAAGGTCTTCTCATAATATGCATAAGTCTTGCTTCTTACACTCCATTTTTCATCCCCTTTCCTTCATATTTCTTCTTAGAAAATATTTTTTTGCTTACTAATCACTTTCCATGGGATTTAATTTGTGATTTTCTTTGTAAGACCACAGATAGGTACTAGCCATCCTCATATATTACCACCTTTTCTATCCTATTACCCATATCCTTGATTTACTATTACCTTATCCTTCTACTTACCGATATTGATTTGGTACCCCTTGGGTATTTATTTTGTGATTTGTAGTGTAAGACCATAGATAGGACCTAACTCTCCTCACAAAATTTCCTATAAACAAATCACCATCCAAACTTACATGTGTCAAATTTGAGATAAGATTCGATTGATTATGAGGTTACACATCATTGGCATACTTCCCATCTTGATATTTAGTATGTTTTATGCTTAATTAATTTTTATTTTTCCTTTTATCTTCTTATTTTCCAATTGCATATAATATTACAACCATTTCTTGAATTTCTCATACTTCCCATCTTGAATTAGTATGATAAATTTAAGACCAATTTTTTGAAAATTTTGTTTTTATTTTATACTTCCCATCATGAATAGTATAATTGATTGACTTAATTTAAATTTGTTTTTATTACCATTTATGCCCTTTTACACACCTTCCATTTTATTACATTGTTTGTCATACTTCCCAACGTGATATTTATTATGATTTTACTAGTTTTAATTTGGTGTAAAAATATTTTACATTGGTTTAAAAACAAATCCCATTTTACCATCTTGTTTGCCATTTTTTTAATTTTTATACTTAGTTATTTTTTGTTATTACACATTTCCCAACTTGAACTAGTGTGTAATGCATTTTTTATTATTTATATTTTTCCAAGTCCTTTTTCACCTATTTCTTTTTAACCATGCATGTGTACTCCATAATTATAGAAAAGCAACCATACCACATATATTTCCTATAACATATACAAGAAATATCAATACATATGCTAAAAACATATATATAAAGCATTCATAGCCTCAACCATAATGAACAAACACAACCATCATATATATATAGCATGAGTTTGATACAACATATATAACCATATACAAAGCCTCAACACTAAGGTTAAGATTCACCCTGTCTATCTCATGGCCTAGCCACATTGCCTCTTAAGGCCTCGATATGACTCCTTTGAATCATACACTATAATGATTTAGTCTGAGATACCAATCCCTCTGCATGTCCCTATATGCATGTTATCTACACTTGTGCTTATACCAACTCAGCCTAGGTCACAATATGTGCCTATGTTAACTAAGTATACATCCTTGTATATGCCTACATCATCTATGTCACTATCTCCAAAATCATAGCTCTCTCATCTACCAAGTCCTGTTAGGCATGTCTCTTACCTCCATCCATTTGTATAGGGGGCTATACCCTCTCTCTTTGCACCTATATCTACCTCGCTACCTCTCTAGCTAATCTGAACCATATCACCTGAGCTGGGGTAGATGGTACACTTGGATCCTCCAATGTCATGGGGCTATATGGATGTAGAGTCTCATCTAGAATGTCATGGAGTGCTCCCCTCACCAAGTACCCCCATCTCTCCTCCTCATCCTCAGGTATGCCTATAAAATCACACTAGATGGATAATATATAACTTTCATATCTCATAAATCTCTCTATATCTCTATACTAACCAAATTAAAACCTTAATAAATAATTCAACCATCTTCATACTTATCTGTGTCTTGACTCCCATGATATCATCATCTGCATGATCTCCTAGCATAGTCTCCCCATTTGTGTGGCCTCATAGTACCTCCTCAATAGGTTGCCTCCTCAACTCAAACCTAGCTATCATAACTCATGTCCATCTTAGCATCCACCAGAGTGGTCTCTCTATCATCTCTACTAGCTCATCTATGGTATCATCTGGGATGTTTATAGTTTCCACTCTCTCCTATCTCTATCACCACCATGTCCTCAGTGGCCACTACTCATCTCATTGTGGGACTGGTAGTGGTACATCTGGTATCTCTACCTCCTCTACCTCCTCTTTGACCACTCATCACACCCAACTAATCCATGGTCACTCCCAACATGGCCTTAGTTTTAACCTCACTATCAATGGTATGAGTCCCTTCTTCCATCATGGCTCCCTCACATGCCAATCCCACTAGTTAGGCATTAGTATCGATCTATCTTGGCACTCATACAATTGAATATGGCTCTCTCCACCATGTATAGTGTCCAATCACTTCTTTCCTCTCTAGTGTTGGTATAACTATGTGCCATATCATCCATGTACCTACTATGTGCACATATAACTACCACATGATGTCTACATGTCTCATCGACTATAGACCTAGCATGTAGGACTCAAACTACACTACCTGGTCCTCCTACCATATTTAAACTTGAGATAACCCATCATCAACTGTATGGGGTAACCTAGTTGGTTGACACATGGGGAATCTATCATATATCCATGTTTTCAGTAGTATGATTGGTCCCATAATCTTATGCCCTCTGACCAGCATCTCAAATAGATCATGTAAGAGCTGGACCCAAATGATAAAACCTATATCATATAATAATCCCTCCTCTAGTATCATCCTAGTCAAGGCTACCATGAATAGTGGTACCTTACCATCTGACTTGTGATAGAGCACTTGTTGTGTCATAAGGCCTATCACCACATTCCAAAGGTTTAGAATATGTGATATATACACATCATCTATACTGACTCTCTATCCTCTTAATATCATCTCTAAGCTTGTAGCCCACATGGCTAAGGCTCTCCTCTCCTCTAAGCTAGCTAGTATCCATGTGGCCATTAGTGCTCTTACTATAGGTATCCCAAGGATGGCATGCACATATTCTAGTGTGATACCCACCTCTATCACATCCCCATCTATCTCCCATATGAAGGTGTTAGTCAATTATTCCTAGCATCCTAAGAACATGACTAATAGGTCAACACTAAGGGGGATATTAGTCATTTTAGATAAAATTCCTAAACATATGGCTACTAGTTTATCTTGATCTCCATCTATCAATCTATCTAATAAATCTAGCAACCAAGACACATCCACCAATCTCCATACTCTCGACCATCTCTGCAACCAATAAACAACAAAGGATGTATTAGTTCATCTATGTCATGTATAATCATAATACATTTTTTACACATTATTTTTATAATTTTAATTAAAAATAAGCCTAATTACTTTTACCTTATTCATTTTATCCTATTTTTAGCTTACTTGGTCCCTCTTGCCCTCTTTCGATCATTTTGGGCACTTATAGCCCTCTTTTGGCTTTCCACATGCTTTTTCATGCTTATTCTAGTTCCCTAGTCAACCTAGTATGACCAAAATTTCCCTATTTTTATCATAGTTGACTTCAAATTCCAAGTTAAGCCTCTTATTTTCCCCTCCTTACTTCTAAGTTTTCATTCTGGCCCTTACAGACTACTTTTTCATTCCATTCTAGCTTTTCATCCTACACATTACACTAGGTTGACCCATACCTAATGGGTTAACCATATGGATTTTGCCCTATTTCAACCTAATAGGTTGACCTGGTCAACCTAGTGTATTCTATGTGGTAGCCATGTACATTTTACCCAAAATGTACATTTTACTCATTGTCTTCCTAAACCCTTCCAACCCATTTGTCATCTTCCTATTTATTACCCTTAAAATCTAAATTTATTTAATTTTGACATATATATATGCTTAAAAACAAATTTTATTAAAAATTCACTTAGTTTAATATAAATTTCAAAATTTGGTTTGAGATCCATAGTTGCAATACCTATAGTGTACCTATTGCCTCCTCTGGGCATCCTCCTCATCTAGCCTATCGTTTCTTCACCATCCTAGCCTTGTTTGGTCTCAGAGCTCTCTTTTCTCTCTTTCACAATTCAAAATTCCAAATGACTTGTTTTTCCCTATTTAAAAACTCTTTTCAAAATTCAAATTCTTTCATTTATTTTTAGGCAAATTCCTTGTTTTTTCCTCTATCTTTGTTTTTTCTCATCCATTTTGAACATTATAACATGCATTAGAATCATGATGGCATAGAGATTATTTTCCACTATCATATTTTTATCTTCCAAAAAAAATTATTTTTGGCTATTTTTTGCACTAACTTCTATAGGTTCATCTATTGTACTCTACATTGGACACCTTCATTTCTTACAATTTACTTCTTTATCTACAACACTAAGGTAAGTTAAAGGTATGTGTTTTTCAATACAATTTTTTCATTTATCTTATTTTTTACTTATTGTACTATACATAGCATTAGGATTGTGTGTTATCATGTTTTCTTTTGAAGTACCATCCCATGTTGCACTTACATGACACGTGATGAGCTTCAACTTGGGCATATATATACACATCATATTTATATTTTTTATTAATTACTAACACTTCGTATCTTATAGGAACCTATTGATTCTTAATCTCTCTGATTTCATGCCTTAAGGGGTGTACTAGGAAAGGGGTGGGCAAACCATCAGCGCTTTACAAGATTATCATTTCTTTTTCCTCTTGTCATCCACACTCTAGCCTCTTGAAACCATTGAACCCAAAATTATTCTTCTTAGTCCTATCTATTCCTATCATTTTCTATGTTTTATCCTTCATTTATTGCCTTAGCACCCTTTTGACCTATCAGTTGTGCTAGGTTGACCAAGTCAACCTAGCATAGTTTAGGGACTTTTACTCTCTTTTGGTTTTTTGGCCTCTTGGTTGACCTAGCACAGACCTAAGAGAGTTAGCCCCAAAAACATGCTAGGTTGACCAAGTTTACCTAGCACAACTAACATTACAAAAAGTT
Source organism: Torreya grandis (assembly GCA_037957365.1). Taxonomy (NCBI): domain Eukaryota; kingdom Viridiplantae; phylum Streptophyta; class Pinopsida; order Cupressales; family Taxaceae; genus Torreya; species Torreya grandis. The sequence continues at coordinate 731,728 of JARHVA010003191.1, read as the reverse complement.
TTTAATGTAAGATACTAATATATATATATATATATATATATATATATATATATATATATATATATATATATATATATAAGGTCATTTACCACCATTTAATAAGAGAAAATAATCAAGCAAACAAGTGCAAACAAACATCTTCCTATTGACCATTCTACTTGGGGAATAAAGCTTTAGGGTTCAATACTTTCTTTGGATCTCCATTCTCATCTTGTGGATAAGTCTTATGGATGCTTGGATAGGTTTTGTAGCCTAGAGATGATTTATCTTAGTTGTCCTTACATACCATGCTAATCTCTTTCAAATCACCTTGGCTAAGGGGGAGATTGAAGCTTGATAGGTTCATATTCAAAGGTAAGTATTCCTAAATTTATTGCTCCTTTGTAAGAGTATATAGATAGAGCATATGTACTCTTCTCTTCCATGTATTAGAATTTTTTATACATTGACATAAGTATATGTTTAGTTTAGTTGTTTATTTATTTATTTTCTAACCCCCACTTTGTGCCACAAGCTTTGGTATGCACTAGATTAGATTTACCTTTCTTGTTATTAGATTAGTGAAATATTAAATCATAAGACTCTTTTAGGTTTGTTATGAGATTGTGTTAGACTATAGGATTTATAACCCTATCTCACATGGTGTGTTATGATAAGTGATCCCCTAATCTATTCTAACAGATCCTCACATTGGTTATGCTCTCACTTAACAATTGTATGCCCCTAATCAAAAGTGTAGGTGTGCTCTATCCCATCTGATCCAAGATTGATTTATAGACATGATGCATTTCTAATTACATACAAATCTCATGATTATACTTAACCATGTTCTTGTGGGGCACATTTTATTTATGGTATCCTATTGGATGAGGTTAAAAGGTGGGAATATTTTGACTCGTATGAATACACATGGAAACATTGGTGATAAAGATCACTATGCTAGATTGAGGACACATGTGAAGTGGGGCATAACACTTTGGAGTGCACATGGAGTGGTCAAGGGGGCATTATCAGATGTCATTCAAATCTTGAATTGGCACATGGGGGAGACATGGTTCCCTATTGATAAATAGTTCACCCATTTCAAGGATGACACATTTTCTCCTCTCTCTTTATTATTCTCTTTTATGTTTTAAATGTTGTTAATATATATGATATCTCTATTTTAATTCATCTTATTAGAGGATCCATGAAATCTTGTTCTTGCATGCTTGGAGGTTGGATCCTAGAGACATTAATATGCTTAGTTCACAACTTAAATTCTTCAAGTTTAATCAATGAGTACTTGGTTTTAATCAATGAAGGAGTTGCTATAGGAGTTATTGTAAAAGAGAGTAGATGTTATTTAATATGAAGTTTGGAGATGCCATTTTTCCCATGGTTTTTCCTTGCATTACAAGGTTTTCCACTTAATATTTGTGTAATGTGTTTCCCTCTTGTCTCATGTTTTTTTTAGCTTGTTTTATTCTACATTATTTACTTCCACTATAGGATATATATTATTAATCCTAAAATGTAGTATCAGAGATATTTTTTTCCTAACATCTAGTATCAGAACCATGGTGAAAAAATCCATGTGTGGGTGTTTTCTTTTGTTGATTGGCTTATGTGAGTGAAATCTAATGTGACAGGAGGAAAGACTAAGTTCAAGATTAAAGAAGAAATAAAAAGTTTGTTTTGGTAAGTATCTCTCTATGTATAAAGGTAGAGGATATTTTGTTGAAGATAACATTATATTTATGTTACCGAGGAGAATCCCACATATGAGTGGAGTAGAAGCTAAAAAAACTTTTTCAGACAAGATAACAGCCTACACAATGTTCTTATAGATGAATTAATTATACAACTTGAGGAACAAGTTGGTCTCATTTGAAAGAGGTTGAAGATAAGGCATGACCTTTTTATGGTTCTTGGTAACAAATGAAGGGGAGTATCATGTGGTATCCTACTGACCACATGTTTTTAGCCAAGATGATAAAGACAAAAATCCATGCAAAGGAAGGAGGTATAGAGAAACTTGAAGTTGTACCTATTTTGAATTAGTTGAGGATGAAGAAGATGAAGATGTAGATGAACAAGTGAGACATAGTGTTACTAGAAGGAGAAGGCTATGTGTTTGGACATGCAGTAGAGTAGTGATGCATTTTAGATGCATTTTTTAAGCTCAAAAACTTAAAAGGTGAATTATTGTACTCAGTAGCATGATGACTTCACTAGAGTCGTGATTGGTCCACTTTTTTCATGTTTGGCATGATTGGTAGCTGAAGGCTACATGTAGAAGATTATTTGAGACCTAGTATTCTCATAAGGAGAAGGTTTTTATTGACCATATAACTCAGGGTGATAGAGTATTATGCATACAATTATGGTGTTGGCCGGGTAGATTGATTTATGGAGTAACACTGGATGCACATGAGTTGGTGTTTTGGAAACATTCAGTAGATCAAGATGCATTTTGGATGTAAGATCAAAAACTCCATAAGTATGGTGATGCACTAAGTAGTGTGATGACTTCCCAGGAGATATGATTAGTCCACTGAACTTGTGCCACGTTGATAGCTTGGTGGTTATGTTGACAAGTTTGGTTTTGAATTCTATGAGATCTTCTCTCCCCAATATTATCAATAGTGATACATGCATTTGTTATTGTTCAAGGAGTTGGAGAAGTGTCATTCCTACATGGTGATCTCTCTTATGGAGAGAAATATAAAGGATTAAGAAAATGAGTTGCTAATTTACATATTGAAGAAGTCACTATACAAGTTTCTAGTAGATGTGTTGAGGGAGTATAGGATATTTAGTACCTTTATAGAGAGCCAAAGTGTTTAGCAAAGGTTATTTCTATGAGTTGGTGACATGTTATATACTGGACCCAACATGATCACTATTTTGATGGATCAGTGATAAGGATGCGATTAAAGTGGTATGAAAAGAAAATTAAGGATGAAGATGCATAATTATGGGAGACAAAGGAAGTACCCCACTTCTTTCATTATTGATTTGTCTTCCTAGGATCATCCTATAATATATGATAAGATATTTTGTTGTCATATGTATTGGATTCATCAAGAGTAGGAAGCCTCATGATGACATGGTGAGCACAAAACTAAATATTCCCATGTACTAGGAGTTTTGATCAATTCATGGCAGAATCTTGGATGGAGGATTGGTTTGTGGAGAAGTGAGAGTCACTTCAGTGTTGTAAATTTTATGGAGGAGTATATGTTGACAAAGCTAGTCATATTCAATAAGTTTTAGTAGTGCAATAAAAATTCTAATGTGTTTGTTTTAGGGAAACAGAAGGCATGGTTAGCAGCTAAATGGAAGAATACTCAAGTGTGGTAAAATCCTATATATATATATATATAAACTTCAAGTGGGAGTATGTTAGGTGTGAAGTCACTATTCATGGTGATGTGGTATGTTGGTTATGTGAATGGTTGGTGATGTGAATGGTTGGTGATTTGGATGGTTGGTGATGTGGCATAGACCATAGTGGGTGGTATGGACCATAGAGAATATTTCATGTTGAAAATATAAGGAGAGAGAAATGAGTAACATTTCTTGACTTAGTTACATGGGTTGGCTTTTGTGGATACATGTGAGGATATGATGATAGTGGATATCATTATTCTACTTAAGCATGTTCTTATGGGGTGTAATTTATTTTTGGGTTCCTGTTGGATGAGGTCAAAATTTAGGAATCTTTTAACTCATGTGAATACACATGGGAAAGTAGGGGACAAGGGTCACTATGCTAGATTAAGGTCACATGTGAAGTGTAAAATAACACTTTAGAGTGCACATGGAGTGATCAAGGGGGAATTATGAGATGTTATTCAAAACTTGACTTGGCACATAGGGGAGACATGGCTCCCTATTAATGAATAGTGCACCCACTTCAAGGATGGTGCATTTTATCCTCTCTATTTATTATTCTCTTCTATGTTGTAAATGTTATTAATATGCATGATATCTCTATTGTAATTAATCCCATTAGAAGATCCATCCAATCTTATGCTTACATGATTAGAGGTTGGATCCTAGAGGCATTGTTATGCTTGGTTCATAACCTAAATGCTTCAAGTGTAGGCATTGAGTGTTTATTTTTAAGCACTAAAGGAGTTGTTGGATGAGTTATTGTATAGAGAATTGATATTGTTTAATATGAAGTATAGAGCTACCATTTTATTCATAGTTTTTGCCTTGAATTACAAGGTTTTCCATGTAATCTCTTGTAATTTGTTTCCCTCTTATCTCATGTTTTTTGTAGTTTTTTTTATTCTACATTATTTACTTACACTCTAGGATATAACTTATTGATCCTAACATATAGTATTAAAACTATTTTAATATTAACATCTATCAATCAAACCATATGGCATTTATTGATTTAACATTTTTCTTGTGAGTTGTGCTAATTAAGCATTATAGGTATGTCATTACTTTGTGTAGTAGAGTCATTGACCTACATTTTTTACGACATGTGGCACTTTGTGATTGGTTCCTATTTCTAACCATACTTATTATTGGGTTAATTATGGCACTCATGAGCCTCTCTATCATTTCATATGGAAGTGCCACATGGCATGATCTTGTTGGCTAGGCTCTCCTAGGGTTCTAACAAGTCTGACACCCCTGGAAGACTAGTAGGTATAACATGTTCCACATGGAACTATCTCCTTATCTAGGCTCTCCTAAGGTTTTGATAAGTTTGACACCCCTGGGAGACTTCCAAGCTTGATAGGTTTCATTTGGAAAATCTCCTTGGATAATATCTCTTGGGGTTATGAAAAATCTAAAATCCCTAGAAGAGTAACAAGTCTAATACATTCCATGTGGCATGATCTCCTTCATTGGTATCTCTTAGGGTTATGATAAGTCTGACACCCCCTGAGAGACTTTCAAGTCTAACATGTTACACATGATACGATCTCCTCAGCCAGGCTCTCCTAGGGTTTTGATGAGTTTAACACCCCTAAGAGACTGGTACGTCTAATAGGTTCCTCATGGCATTATCTCCTTAGTTAGGATATATTGGGGTTTTGAAAAGTTTGACACACCTAGGAGACTGATAGGTCTGATAGGTTCCATGTGGAATTATTTCCTTGGTTGGGATCTCTACAAGATTTTATAAAAAATAACCAAGTTAAGAAAAAGGCCATGTAGTTAATCAAAATCTCACATGTCTATTATTGAAGCCTTATGTAACACCATGTAGGATTTTAGATTGACATCGTTCCTAGATGGCCTACATACATTAGCTCTGTAAAATAGTAGTTAGTGTAAAATAATTCTAAGTATGAGGAAACCTTCATTAAAAACACAAGGGAAAATTTAATAGAAAAATAAGCAATAAAATAAATCTCAATGGATATTTCTTATACTCCATGAATGGGGCAAAGTACTTAGTAGAAAAAGGTGAAACATGGGTCTAAGATTCAATATAGTTTGGGTCTAAAGGCAAGTCGAATGAAGCTACGAGAAATGTTGAGCTGATAAATCTTAAAGGGGTCCCCCACTTCTCTAAAAAGGGCTGGGGTTCATGTTGGCCACAATAATTATCAATATAAACTACCTTTTGAATCCATTTATAGTACCTATAGATTGTAATCAATGTTAGGATGGTAACAGGACATGGGATAAATGCAAGGATTGACTCAAGAATGGAAAATGAATGAAAGGGAATATTGAAGGACCTACCCCAAGTAGGCAAACTCAAAGATAATGTTATGACAAATCAAGCATAAAAGTGCTTGAAATTCATAATGTTCATGGGTTAACCTAATTATTTCCCATATTTTTTAGACAATATATATGTTCCATAACCATAATTATCAATGATGATGAATGGACACATCTAATTAGGCTCAAATTTTCCTTTATTTTCATGGTCCACATTGGTGTTGTTATAATTCTCTTTAAGTATAATATCGCTAAATTTAACTTCTCTAGAAATGATGTGTTTGTTGTAGCTATGTCATAGCTAATTTTAATATGCTTTGATATGTTTCAAGGTGGCTATCCATTTCTCATTCATTATTTCTATCTCTTATAGCTGGGATACTTTATACTTATCATCATAAATGATATCTTCAAAATAATGTGTAGGGAAGGTAACTCAATCTCAATAGGTAGTATACCTTCAGATCCAAAAAACTATGGAATAGGGTGTTGCACTAATAGGCATGTGTATATTGGTGTGGTAAACCCATAAGGCTAAGAATAATTATAAATACAAATCAAGGATATCATCATTTACAATATTCTTAATATTTTTAACAATAGTCTTATTAGATGCCTCAGCTTGGTCATTACCTTGGGATTAATAGGGAGTTGATCATTTTTATTGATGTGTAATTATGCACAAAGGGCCTTCAAATCCTTATTTTGAATGAATTTCCATTATGGGATATAATGGTAGATGGAATGCCATATCTACAAATGATGTGATTTAGAATGAATTTGGAAATTTGCTTCCTGGCTACATGAGTGAGAAGGATTTCTTTAATCCACTTAGTAAAATACTCGATGGCAGTCAAGATATGTGTATGACCATCTGCTAAAGTGGGGTTTATCTTCCCTATGAGATTGAGTCCGAATGTTTAAAATGACCAAGGATATGTAATAATTTTAAGATATTATGAAGGAGCATGAATCAAATCACCATTTTTTGATAATCAAGGTACTTATTGACATAGAGACACACATATGATTCCATTGTGGGCCAATAATATCCCATCTGAAGGAAATTCTTAACAAGGACTATTCTACTAGTATGGGACCCATAAATACCTTCAAGAACATCTTTGATTGTTAATATGATTATCTCAAGTTTAAAAAATAAAGTAACATCTCATCATAGCCTCTTTGATAGAGTGTGTCACCAAGTAAGGTGTAACAAGAGGTGTTATGGATGAATGATTTTTTTTTTTTTAGGATAAGTTAATGGGAAGGATATGTTCTTGAAGGAATGTATATAGATCATAGTACTAGGGTAAACTAGGAAAAACTAATTCACATACCATTTCAGATTTTGGACAATTATATGTAGGGAGAAGAAGCTATTCAATGAAGAATTGATATTCTTTGATGCTAGAAGACATTTATCATAATGATCTAGTAGTTGACATTAGGTCTGATGATTTATTATTGGCTCTTGCTATCTACTTAAACTAAATGTATTTAATTTTTATTTGAGGTTGTAAATCATGCCTTTAAAGCACATGAGATGTTCATCCTTTATTTGATACCAATCCATATAATGATTGATGATCAATTGAGAATATCCATAGATGACCAACTATTGAAGATTCCATTATACTATGAGGTGAAGTCTTGTAATGAGTGCCTCATACTCTAAAATATTATTGGTGCATGGTAATCTAAAGTGAAATTCTTTGGGAGTTATATAACCTTGAGGCATTATAAAGAGAATGCCTACCCCTAAACCATGGGATGTGAAATAACCATTGAAATATATCTTTCATTGGCATGATTCATCAAGTATCAAAATAGACTCATCTAGGAAATGGATGTTCAATGGTCGTGTGTTTAACAAGGGAGCTTCAAAAATTTGATCTGCTAATATTTTCACCTTGATGGCTTTATGATGTGCATATTTTACGTCAAAATCACTTAGTAACATCACCCATGTGGCCATGTGGTCAATCAAAGATACTTTAGATAAAAGGTACTTGAGGGGATCAAATTTACTAATTAAGATGGTCTTGTTTTTCAATATGTAATTTCATAATTTATGGGATGCAAAGACCAATTCTCAACATGCTTTCTCAATTGGTGTATATTTATGTTCATAAACTACCAATTTTTTTCTCAAGTAATAGACTCCACACTCTTTTCCTTTATCATAGTGCTTTCCCAAAAGTGCCCCTGTGAAATGTTCAATCACTAAAATGTAATGTAATAACAACTTCCCTATTGTTGTTGGGGCCAACACTAATGGATTTTCCAAGTAATTTTTTAAATTATCAAATACTTCTTGACATTCAGTGGTCCATTAAAATGTGATTCCCTTATTCAATAGGTGAGTAAAAGGATGACATCAATCAACAAGTTGTGAAATGAATTGATGAATGGATTAATATTTTCCCTATAAAATAAGTAGTTATTTCAAATTGGGTAGGGGAGGCATTTATATGATGGACTTAACCTTGGAAGGATCCACTTCAATACGTATGTGGGAAATAATTAATCCTAAAAAAATTCTTGAAGTGACACCAAATAAACATTTCTTTGGATTAAGGCACACCTTATATTCACAAAGTCACACAAATATTATTCGTAAAACTATTGGTTTCCCTACACATGTATTTGATTTTATTAGAATATCATCAATATATTATTAAAAAAATCCATGCATCATGCCATGGAAGATGATAATCATTACACTTGGATATGTAGCATTGACATTATTTAAGATAAATGGCATAACCTAGTAACAAAATGTTCCTCATGAAGTGATGAATGTTATTTTATGTTAATATTATGATGTTATTTTAACCAGATTGTACCATAAAAAACCATCTGTAAGAGATAATATTTAGTATCCTACTATTTAATCCATGATCATATCAATGTTAGGTAATGGGTAATGATCCTTAGGACATGCCTTATTGATGTATCTAAAATACATGCAAAGGTGAAAAACAATTGGTTTCTTACTGACTCGGACGATGATATAAATCCATTTAAAATTAATCAATTAGTCTAATGAATCTTAATTCCAATAATTTATCTAGTTCCTTCTTGACTAAGATGGTAATATGTGGATGCATTTCCACAATTTTTGTTGAAGAGGCTTAGAATCCAACTACACAATAATATGGTGTATGACCAAAGATGAATCTAGCTGAGGCATATTAGCATAAGACCATGTAAATATGTTAGTGAATTCCTTAATAATGATGATGATGAATTCATGTTCCTCTATAGTGAGGGACGTACCAATCTTGATAAATTTTCAATCATCCTCAATACTAATGTTAAATTTGGTGGTTTATTCCACAAGAAGTGTGTATCTATCCTCTAATTTAGTGGGTACCCATGAGAATTGATATTATTCATCTGATTTTGGCCTAATGGCTTCATCAAGCTCACCCATATAAGAAGACTCAGAATCACCCATGTTAGGTAATGGGCATTCAACAAATGTTTGAGTAAAATCTTGAACTTGATGCCCAAATGTACTTTGTTACTCTAGACATATATTTGAACCAAATATAAATGTGCAGACCTATAAGGCTCTATGATTCCTATGGAAGAGAGAAAACTTACCCATCCATTGGCTCTTGAAATAGGTTCTCACCAAGGGACATATCTTTGTTTTTAATTTTTTCATAGTCCAAAAGTGACTTAGAGAAGTTCTCATTAGAGGACCTCCATTTTTTATTTACATTTTGATTTTTTTGACTAAAAAAGTTTCCTTGATCTCTAAATTAGGAATAAAGGTCCAATGTAACTCAAATCCTTATTTTTGGTCTCCAAGTGGCAAACCATCCCTAAGGCCCAAGAATTATTAAATTGTCTCTTATTTTTGGAACTCATCCAGTGATATAATTGATGAAAGAATAATCATTATATAGGGTGAATAATTTTTTTTAAACTTTCATTCACATGTACTTTAACATTCCTTGAACCATCAAATCAATACAAATATATAGCAATGCATAAAGAATCATTCACATGAGCATAACACAAGAAAACATACATATGAGTGGGAAACCCTCAAGGGGAAGAATACACACTATGATATATAAAAATGTACTACATTCCTATAATAAAAAATACTAAATTTTGTTGATCACCAACTAAAATTGGATCACCAACCCCAATGAAGTCAATCACCTACTTGGCTAGGCTTTAACAAGTACCTGCTTGCAAAGAAGCACCAACTCCCTAAGTGAATCAGCACCAACTCAACCACCTCATGTATTTCAATCACCACAGCTATGATATAATATTATGATCTGATTTAAATTCCTCCTTATTCTTTACCAAGAAATATTTTATTCACTTAAAATTACTTACACCAAATAGGCCTAAACGGTCTTGTCTATATACCATTCTCATGGTCACACACCACTTGATCGACCACACACATTAAACCTATTATTCAGGCCATATAATAGGTCTGAGGAAATATTATGAACATGATTCAACTAAACTTTCAGTTACTTTGGGTCTTTCATAACTCTATTAGGCCTCATTTCACTTTTAGGTCTTATGGAGGCCTAATTGCATTAGGTATATCCTCATAGCACCAAAACTTGATATTTTTAGGCCTAGATGACTTTATAAAATAACTTAAAACCATTAAATAACTTATACAATGACCTCTACATATCTCTTCCATAATTTTTTATACATTTATCTTTCATTCATACCATTAAATCTTCTTTAGAACAAACTTCCCTGTTAGACTTGTGTGCCTCAAAAGTCTATCTTGCAAGAATGAAGCTTAAAAACCCTTAAGATACTAAACACTAAAAAATGAAAAATTTAGAAATTTTATCCATGACCTTAGGTTCATCACCAAATTATTTTAGCACTTTCACTCAGGAGATAAAGGCTCAAGAACATCTTTGCAACTTACTCACTCAAAACTACCAATTTACCTCAAAGACCAGTCATGGTGACTTAGACCTCAAACACCTATGTAGACACTTTTCATGACTCATAATGCATGTAAATGGTCAATATTTACCATTATACCATATGATATATATATATATATATATGGTCTAATGGTAAATATTGATCTTGCAGATCAATTTCTTGACCTTATTTCACATAGTCTTATTTGAACCAGATAGGTCATTTGAGAGAAACATTTTCACTACATATGCTGACCTCAAGAAATTATTAAAATCATGAAAATGTCTTAAAAATAAATAATAAATTATTCATTAACTTTGTTTCACCAATCTAACATGCTTAAACCCCAAAATCCATCTTCTCATCTTTACCTCAGTTTTACACTATCTGCATTTTTAGGTTTGTCTATGACTTACAAACTTGGATGATAAATTTATAATAATTAAAGGGTTGAACCTATATATAAACCATAATGGTAATGTATTATTATCCTCTATCTTCTTATTATATCCATTTTCTCTTCTTGACCAATACAACTTTTGAGAGCTATAGTAACTTCTTAACAAATAAGTATGTAACTGTATATTTTCTCTCTCATCTCACTAACCACCACCACATGGAGGTACCTGGGAGATTTGAATACATGATACAATATATTTTATATTCATTTTAATCCATTATGAGTTGATTTTAATAATATATTTCACATTAGGTACTTATTAGGGTTTTAGGGAGGTTTAACACAGGTTTTGGTATTAATGGTTGTTCATAAAGGGCTGCCCTTAAATCCAAAACCAATACCTAGAGATATTATCTATGACCCTTCCCCATATCTCCTTAATATCTCAGGTTCCCATGTAAAGGTTACACATGCTAATAAATGTATGAAAGTGCTTCTTAGGTATTGAGACCTCATTATGTGAACTTGAGAAGGCTTTAAATAGTATTTCATGAAATTTACATTAAATCATGACCTCAATCTTTCTAAACATGCCTAAAACAAATTTTCCTACCTCTTTTTATGCTCACATATACATAATTTCCTTGAAATCTGATCTTCATGCCTCATTAGGATAGGAAGGGTCTAAGAGAGGTTTAGGTGCAGACCTAGACTAAAGTTACTACCCCTATAGGCTCACCCTAAAACTCTCATGAATGCTTCAATGCCATGATATCATGCTCAAAATTTTACATATAATCTTCATAAGCTTATGTTCATCCATTTTTCATGTACATACCTCTTCATGTCATGACTAGGCTCATGACTAGGATTCCTATGCACTTTAACATCAATGACCTATGCTTTCATGTAAAGATAAGACTTTAGTTTCATTAAAATTATCTCTCATGACAACATCCTTCAATTACAACACTCCCTTAATGCCCTTTGTCACATCAACACACTATTATCTAGGCTTAGTTACCTTTGAAATCATCCTCATGCAAGATGCACCTTTGACATCAATGACCATACTCAATAATCTCCCCCTTTGTCATTGATGGTAACCACTCTCAAAAAATTCTCTAAAAAATAAAATTCTCCCTCATTCTTAACTTTCTACCCTATTGACATAAATTACAAAGTGGTGTTTACAACTTCTTAGATCACACCTCTTGCAACCAAAACACTTAACATATAGTATTATGAGTTTATGAGGCACTATACAAACATAATCCCCTTATCTCCATACATACCTTCTCAACACTACTCACCTACTCTTGGAGATAATGAACCACCTGATTGTCTCCCCTAGATCACTTAAATTCCTTCATGACTACTAGAGATAGGAACTACACCCAATTACTATCTTAGATGTTCAAATGTTGCCTTTGGAAGTGGCTTGGTCAAAATGTCTACAATCTGATCGTTTGTAGAAACATATTCAAGATTAATACTTTTTTCACTTACCTACTCTCTTAGGAAATGATACTTTATGGGAATTTACTTAGTCCTTGAGTGCATGATATGGTTCTTTGAGATGTTTGTATCACTCATATTGTCACAATAGATAGGGTTAACACTATCATACTCCACCTTGTAGTCTTTTAAGTTTTATCTCATCCATAGGACCTAAGTGTAACATGAAGCTATTATAATGTATTTAGCCTCACAAGTGGATAATGTTATAGGTATAATCACTGGGGGTGAATTAGTTATGTAATTAAAAAAACTTTGATTCCAATTTTTTAAACTCTTAACCATTAAACATAAGAATTGATGAAGCATATAAACCATTCATTACAATGACTAAAGAAAATAATGCAAAATCAAAGAACATAATGCATTAATTATGTTAGAAACCCTCATGGGGGATAAAAATCACTCTCAATCATTAAAACACATGGACTAAAGTCTTATAAGATATCACAAACAAGATAATTTAGTGAAGCACCCACTTCACAAGGAACACCAACCCCTAAGCATGGACAAATACCCACTTGCCCTAGATGTTGAGTACCCATGCAACACCTTCTGAAATGAACACCTCCAAAATTTTGATTACCATCTAATCTAATGGAGAAAAAATAAACAATAACTCTTTTATACCCTTCACACTTTCCCAAGCCTTCACACACAAGCAATGCATCTAAAATAACCTTTTGGATCAATCTACACTTCTTCGCTCACCTTCAACCATTAACCATAAAAAAATTATTACAACATCAAAAACATTACCATTAGGTCACACACATATCCCTCACACTAATCTACTCTTCAATTCATCCACCAACCATACTCACACTCCTTGTTTCTTCACTCATCACCTCTAGAAACCATCATCTTTATTTTTGCTCTTTATAGAGTTTTCATGATCACCACCTTCTTGGTCAAACACTAAACATTCCTTAACCCTTAATGATTCTATCCCATTTATAAATATATCAATACCACATACATAGGTCAACCATATAATTTATAGATCACCTTTAAGAAAAAATACCTTTCAATTAGGCCTAAGTAGCCTGTTTATGTCCATGAAGACCTATTCATCCCTTTAACACTAAACCAGGCAAAAATAGGAACATAAGACCACTTCAAAGCACATAGGTCCATGACACATGACTAATTATACACCCTAAAATGATTACATTCATCATTACACACATATTCATATTCATATTCAAAACCTTTCAATCATTTGCCTTGAACATGAAAACACCATAAATGAATAAAAAGTCAACTTCCAAGCAATTGTTCATACTAAAGATGGATTGGTCAAACCTCCAAAATCCATAAAAATGATCATCATAGAGTCTAAAACATTATGCAATAGATAATTCACCATGAAAAATCCAAAAACCATCAATAAAAACTCAAATAACCTTCTTGATTTACTTGTAGAAGAAATTCAAACCCTCAGTCAACTTTGAAGCTCCATAAATACACCTGTACAACTAGTCAAACCTCCTAATCAATTTTCCTTGATTCATCTTGAAGTTATATACTACTTTTATTTTTACACCATTATCAAATTCATACATTTTATCAAGATATAAATCAAATAATCATAACTAGTTTCCTTTGTAAAATTGAAATATTTAAATTCCAATGGTCACAAAAAAATTGCAAATTTGACAATGGAAAATGATGAAATCAGCCTGAGAGAGCAACTTTGAACTTTCATATATTTTTATATACATCATTTCAAGGAATTAAATTTTAAACACATGCTCTAGGAATAAAAATAAATAAACCCATGAAACCATTTTATTTTGACACCTTCACACATGCAAATGTTGATGTCATCAATATGCTTACTTAGGAAACTTTACCAAGATGACTAGGTTAACCTAGACCTTCACAAGAATACTCAAATGGATTCCTTTCACTTCCACAAGTACACCAAGCACTTATTACACCCCATAGTGCCACTCAAACATGGTCAACACCTTATCAACATCCATCATTTTGCCTAACCAAGCAAACACTGTAAGGTCCATGCATAATCACTAAGGCACACTTTGTCATTGACCTACTAGCATAATTGACACATTATGAACACTTTTGGCCACCTTGGAGACATAATTGACAACACCTAAACAATATCCCACTTTTTCATTGATGTCAACATTTATAAACACCAACACAAAGCTATAAAATACCCTTTCTCCCTTTACAAACACTTTCTCCCCCTTTGACACAATGACAAAGTGGGCTTACCTATTGATCTTAAAGACCTATAATTTTTTTTAAATCCAACATCAAGAAGGGACCTCATCTGAGAGATGATATAAAATCTCATATCACTGTGCATACCATTACTTAACATGATAACCTCAAACATGTTCATTGACAACACTCTTCTTTGACCATGCACAGCTATATGAACAAGAAATGAACAATATCAATAAAATATGAGTGATAACACATTAATAACATTTAGGACTCCCCCTAATTCACCTAACCTTAGGCACTTCCTTGAGCACCTTCAAACCATCTCCAACCATGATAAAACTTCATAGTTATCTTCAAATTATCTCACAAGCCACCCATAGAATGAAGAGTGGACATTAAATATCTTTATCAAACATATATGATGCACAAATACAAATAAGAAACATATTTAGGGATAACCATACCTTTATCTTTTGAATATAGTTACCAAAAATTACTCTTCTTCACACTAGCCTTGCCTAAAGGCCTAGTATCCCTACCTAAACCTTACAGAGACCATAACATTCTATGTGGAGACCTCCATAACTTTAAACTCCATATATAAAGCACACTTGTATTCCCCCTCATGTATGCCAAGATTCAACATTAAATTCTTCCTTTACACCATAGCTCTTTCAAAAACTAACATACCAATTAGCCCTCTATTTGAACAAATACTCAACCATAGAATAAACTATACACTTTCAAATGACTATAAAGTAATTTTTGATAACCCATTTAGCCATTTCATCAAATTATGTATCCTCAGGCATCAACTCCTTTAGGAAGATCACCAACCCACATGGGTTAAAACACTAAGGCATCAATAGGAGTCATAGTCAACTTAGCATCTTCCAATCAATGCTAGATCCTAAAACTTATTTCACACCTAGAAGTCACCATCTCACACTACTAGACCAATTATTGAGGTCTAAATCCTTCAAGAACTGATAAAACCATGAATGTGGTTTTTGTCCTGCTAACCCTTAAATAAGGACTATCATACCCGAGAGTCATCAAAATTCTTCAAATTTCCCTCAAAAGGCCTTCAAATCTTAAAACCACTTGGATCACACCTGTATGAGGTTAACACACCTTTTTATGCCATAAATTCACCTTGAACACTTAGAAATCTTGATTTGACACCTAGAAAGCTCATGATTATGCATGTAAACCCTATATATACCCCTGTCACTATGCCAAAACACCATAAAAATATCATGAGAGCCTTCTAACATCTCCATAGTTTAATTTTTTACTTAGACACATCATATCCAATTTGTGCCATACCTTTGTTAGCCTCATAGAACTCAAATACACCAATTTTGCTTGATGAGCTCTCATTAGGTAGTGAACACTGAACAAATTGATCAAACTAAACAAATGGTCATGAATGGTTATTTTGACCCAACTTAGCATATCTAAACCTATGGAATACACTTTAATAAGTCCTCTCCACACTCTAAATTAGTCTTACCTTCATTCTTCATGAGTTGACCAACTTAGCCAAGCTTAAAAAAATGACAAGAATTTATCTTTAGGATCAATGTCCCTGAATAGGTCTCTTGAAGATTTTCATCACAAACCTCTGGATCAAGTTCATGAATGCGTTTCTCCCCCTTAACCAAATATAAAAGGATATGACTCCCAAGCTTTATCTTGTATATTCAAATATTGTTTTTGTCAAAGGTTTAGTCATAATATCTATAAGTTGTTCTTTTGTAGGCACATACTCTAGCTTAACATTTTGATTACTCACTTATTCTCTCAATAATTGATATATAAAAGGATTGTGCTTAGTTTTTTAGTGCATAACAAGATTCTTTGATATACTAATTTCACTAGTATTGTCATAATCTATAGAACAAGGCCCATTTTGTTTCACCTTATAGTCTTCAAAGGTTTGTTTCATCCACATTACTTGATTGCAACATGAAGCATCAACTATATACTCAACTTTTGTATTTAATAGGGATATAGAGGATTACTTATTACTTATCTAAGACACCAAGAATTCACCCATGAAGAAAACACCACCACTAGTACTCCTCCTATCATCCACACACTGTACCTAATCTACATTAGTGTATGTCCTTAGAGTGAACTCTTTTCTCCTGGGGTACCATAAACCATGTTCTATAGTGCCCTTGAGATACCTCAAGATTACTTGACTGATTTTAAGTGAGACTATCTAGGATTAACTTGAAACCTACCTACAAGGCTTACTAATTGCATGATATCAGGCTTAAAAGTAGTAGAGTAAAAAAGACTTCTAATCATGGATCTATAAAAAATTTGGTCAAACTTTGGTGAGTCATCTTGTTTTTTTAACTTGCATCTTATGATCATTGGATTACTCATTGGCTTACAATCCATCATTTCAAACTTCCTCAACATATCCTTGATGTATTTTTCCTATGAAATGAATATCCCAATATCAATTTGGTTAATCTGTAGTCCCAAAAAGAAAGAAAGTTCTCTCGACATTGTCATTTCAAACTCAATTTTCATAGAATCTACAAACTCTCTACTCATGTTGTCATTATTATATCTAAAAATTATGTCATCAACATAAACTACCACTAATAATTGATGACCATCCTCTATCTTAAATGTATAAATTTCTATTAACTACCCCTCTTTTGAAGCCTTGGCTCAATAGATACTTGTCTAACTTGTCATACCAAACTCTAGGAGCTTGTTTAAGACCATATAAAGCCTTCTTTAGTTTACAAACACAGCCCTAATTATTTATCATGGAAAAACCTTTAGGTAGATCAATATAGACTCCATCTAATTTTCCATTCAAAAATACAAATTTTACATCTATTTGGTAAACTTTCAAACCTTTGAAGCTTGCATATGATAAGAAGAGTCTAATTACTTCCATTCTTACCATAGAAGCAAATGTATCATCAAAGTCTATCCCCTCAACTTGAGCATATCATTTACACACTAGTATATCCTTATTTATTGTGAATTCTCCTTTCTCATTCATCTTATTTATGAATACCCAATTAGTACCTATCAATTTTTTGTATTTTGGCCTAGGTACCACATCCCATGTTTCATTCTTTACTATTTGATCAAGTTCCTCATCCATTACACATGTCTAATTTTCATCTTTTCTAGGTTCCAAGAATTTTTTGGGTTTAACCTCGGATAATAGAGATGTGTCTTATTTATTTTTATTAATCAACATTCTCCTTCTAGTTTGAAAACTTGCATTCATATCTCTAATTGTCTGAGAAGCTAGATGATTTTTTTAAAATTCTCCTAGATGGATATTTAGTGTCTTGTCTTACCTCTTCCTCTTCATCATCTGATTGAATAAATATTCATTCATCATTTGAGTTAGGGTTCTCTATAGTGTCATTTATTTGTAAGTTAGGCTTCTTGATTTCACCTACTTCCTCAACTCTTATATTTGAACTTTCAAAAAAATTATGAAGTCTCTTATTGAAACATCTATAAGTAGAACTAATAGAGGAATAACCCAATAAGATGCCCTCATCAGATCTTAAATCAAAATTTCCAAGATTTTCTTCATCCCTCTTGATAAAACGCTTATTCCCAAACACTCTAAAATGTTTGAAATTAACTACCCTATTCTCCCATAGCTCATATGGAGTCTTATCACCATTTACTCTAGCTTGGCATCTATTTAAGATGTATATTGATGTATTAAAAGCTTCTTCCAAAAAACCATCTAATAGTTTGGAATCTTGAAGCATGGTTCTCCTCATCTCTTGGATAGTTATATTTTTCCTTTCAACTACCTCATTATGTTGGGGTGTCTTAGTAGTAGAAAACTTTCTTCTAATCCCTTGATCTTCACAAAAAATATCAAACTCATAAGACCAAAATTCACCTCCTTTATCTGATCTCACACAATTTATTTTTGATCCTTTTCATTTTCAATAAGAGCCTTAAATGCTTTAAACCTTGCAAAGGCTTTTGATTTTCCTTTGAAGACATATATCCAAGTTATTATAATGAAATCATTAATTAGTAGCATGAAGTAGCTATTACCTTGAATACTTTTAGTTATTTTAGGTCCACATAGGCTAGTTTGGATTAACTCTAATGGTATCGTGGTGGAATTCTCATTATATTTGTAGATTCTTTTGGTTTGCTTCCCATGAAGGCATACCTTGCAAAGAGTATGAGGAATCTTAGTGATTTTATGCATATGCCTCACTAACCATTTTGAACTGATCCTCACTAAGTTTTCAAAATTTAGATGTCTAAGTCTTATATTACAAAGCCATCTTTACTCTAATTGATTCATGAAATACTCCTCCCTTTTGAATTCATAGAACACATACAAGTTATTTTCTGCCTTGTGAATATTTGCAACTAGTTTGCTAGACTTAGCTCTTCTCACTTCACACCCTTTATCATGAAAAGTCAAAACATTTACTTGCTTACACATTTGGATAACACTTAGAATATTTTATTTCAAACCTTCTACATATAAAAAATTTTCATTTCTAGTATGACCATTATCCAAACTTACGAAACTTTTGCCAACTATGTTAGTAGAGTTGTCACCAAATTTACTGAACCTAGATTATGTTGTTTGAGAGAGATAAACTTTCTCTTGTATCCTATCATATGAATTGAGCATCCACTATCTATGTGTCATTTCTTATTTTCATCCTTTTGAGTATACAAGGTAGTTTGAATAAGCATTGACTCTTCTTTTGGTGCACTACCTGAATTATGCTTCTTCTTTTTTTAAATATTGTATTTGTCTTCCTTGAAACATTGGATGGTGTCAATGACTTGTATGTCCTTTTTACAATAATCCTTCTTGTATTACTTGTATATATGTCCCTATTGGTTTTATTTATAGCATATAACCTCATTTCTATTCTTTGAATAGAAAGTACAGTCCCTATATTTGTGATCATATTGATTATAAGTGTAACAGTACCCATTAAAGACATAACTATAGTTGTTCATGTTAGACATTCCTTTTACTTGACAATCAATAACCCAAGAATTTTCATCTTTAAAATATTTGGTAGAGATATGACTCGACTTATCCTTATATAAAATCACATCTATATATGTCATAGCTTTATCTTTAAAATGATTCATTCTTTGATTCAAGCCTTTATCCATCATGTCCTACAAATTCTTGACTATTATTTCTAGTTTATTTATATGTGTCTTCACACCATCAATGTTGGCATTAATCTTATAACATATTGATCAAGTCATATCTAAATTTTTATTTCCTTTCTTGTTCTTCAATTTTTCATTCTCTTCCTCTTTATGTTTGATCTCTGATAAAGCACATACTAAATCACCTTGAAGATATGTCTCAACCTCTTTGTCATCTATTATACCTTTGATCACCTTCAAGATGTTAAACTTGCATAGAAGGTGTGGAAATAATACCAATTGTTATAGGTACAATCATTGAGATGGGGGTAAATTAGTGATGTAATAAAAACAACTTTTATTCTAATTCTTCAAATTCTTAACCATTCAACATAAGCAATTATAAATCATATAAACCATTCATTAAAATGAACAAAGAAAACAATGCAAGATCAAAGAACATAACACATAAATTATGTGGTAAACCTTCATTGGGGATAAAATCCACTCTTAGTCCTAAAAACACATGGACTATAGTCCTATAAGATATCATAGACAAGAGACTTTAGTGAAGCACCCACTTCACAAGGAACACCAACCCCTAAGCTTGGACAAGTACACATTTGCCCTATATATTGAGCACCAAAAAAACACATTATAATATTAACACCTTCAAAAAAATTATTACCTTCCAATATGATGGATAAATAATGAACAAAAACTCTCTTCAACTATTCACACTTCTTCAATGCTTCACACACAAGCAATGCATCTAAAATAACCTTTTGGATCAATCTACACTTGTTTGTTCACCTTTAACATCAACCCTATAAAACACTATTAAAACATTAAAAACATGACCAATATGTCACACACATATCCCTCACATTACTCTATTATTCAATTCATCCACCAATATTACTCACACTCCTCTTTTATTTGCTCATCACCTCTAGAAACCATCATCTTTATTTTTGCTCTTTATAGAGTTTTCTTGATCACCACCTTCTTGGTCAGCCACTAGACATTCCTTAACCCTTAAGGCTTCTATCCTATTTATAAATATATCAATACCACCTACATATATTGACCACATCATTGATAGATCACCATTAAGTAATAATACCTTTCAATTAGGCCTAAGTAGCCCTTTTAGGTCCATGGAGACCTATTCATCCCTTTAACACTTCACCAAGCAAAAATAAGAACATAGGACCACTTAAAAGCACATAGTTCCATGTCACATGACACCTAAGACACCATAAAGTGATTACATTCATCATTACACACCTTTGCATATGCAAAACCTTTAAATCATTTGCTTTATACATGAAAACACCATGAATGAACAAAAAGTCAACTTATAAGCAATTGTTAGTACTAAAGATGGATTGGTCAAACCTCTAACATCCATAAATATTATCCTTATGGAGTCTAAAACACTCTCCAATAGATATTCACCATTAAACACCTAAACACCATCAAGAAAAACTCAAACACCCTTCTCGGGTTACTTACATAAGAAATTCAAATGCTCATTCAACTTTGAATCTCTATAAATGAACCTGTATGACTAGTAAAACCTCCTAATCAATTTTCTTGGATTTCAATTGAATTTATATATCACTTTTATTTTTACACCATCATCAAATTCATCCATTTTATCAAGATATAGATCAAACAATCACAACTAGTCTCCTTTGTAATATTCAAATATTTGAATTCTAATGGTCACTAAAAAAATACAAATTTGACTATGGAAAGTGATGAAATTAGCCTTATAAATCAAAATTGAACTATCATAACTTTGATAGACATCATGTCATGGCATGAAATTTTAAACACATGATCTAGGCATAAAATTGAATAGACCCATGTGACCACTTTCTTTTAACACCTTCACATGTACAAATGTTGATGCATCAATATGCTTACTCAAGAAACTCTACCAAGATGACTAAGATAACCTATACCTTCACAAGAATACTTAGATGGATTCCTTTCAATTTCACAAGTACACCAAGCACTTATTACACCCCATAGGGCCCCTCAAACATGGTCAACACCTTGTCAACATCCATCATTTTGTCTAACCGAGAAAACACTAAAAGGTCTATGAATGGTCACTATGATACACTTTTTCATTGACCTATTAACATACTTGAGACCTTATGAACACTATTGGACACCTTGGAGACATAATTGAAAACACCTCAATAGATAATGCCATTGATGGTGTCTTCTTTATTATCCATGAAACTAGGCACTCACCTAAGAAGAAAACTCCTCCACTAGTACTCTTCCTATCATCTAGACTCCCTACCCAGCCTATATTTGTATAGGCTATTAGGTTGAAATCCTTACTTCTTAGATACCACAAATAAAACTCAATGGTTTCCTTGAGATACATAATATCATTTTGACTACTTTAAAATGGTTTTCCTTTGGTTTTTCTTAAAACCTTCCCACAAGACCTACTGCTTGCATGATGTCAAGTCTAGAGGCAGTAGTATTCAATAAAATTCCAATCATTGACCTATATGATGTCAAAATGACCCTTGGATATTCATCCTCCTTGCTCAAATTACACCCTATGATCATAGGTGTGCTAATTATCTTGTAATCTTCCATCTAAAATTTCTTCAACATCTCTCTTATGTACTTAGCTTGTGAGATGAATATACCTCTTTCTGATTGATTGATTGGTATCCCAAGAAAGAATTATAGTTATTCCATCATGGACATCTCAAATTCCCTCCTAATCACATCTAAAAAGGCGTTAGTCATACTCTCACTATTTCCACCAAAGATAATGTCATCCACATAGACAACTTGTATACACAATATTTTTAACATTTTATTAAATATTAATGCTTTACATCTTACAAGAACTCATCGAGACTCAATATCTCTAAGTGCATGCCTTAAAGGGTGTACTAGAAAAGGTGTGGGTAGACCATTGGTGATTTTTAAGATTATTGTCCCTCATTTCCACATCATTACCAATCCCACTGAACTTAAAACCATTCCCAAAGCTATTACTCCTCCTTTGTATAATCCTCTAGTCTTTTCCCTTTTTCCATTCCTCTTTTCATCACCTTGACCCCCTTTAGCTAGTTGGTTGTACTAGGTTGACTGGGTCAACCCTGTATAGTTTTTAGTCTCTAATTACTATACAAGGTTGAATGGGTTAACCCTATACTATTTTTGGTTATTTTTCACTTGGAGTTTTGTTAGCCCTTTGGCCGACCTAGCTCGAGACCTAGTGATTTATCTCTTAAAAACATACATGGTTGACTGGTTTAACCCCATATAACTGACATATTTGGAAGGATTTATGATGAGACTTTCCTATAAAAACAAGGTCATTTTATCATTATTTTAATATGTAATCAAGAGTTATTATTCACTTGCACTTATTTACAATTCACTCTTCCATCGTTCTACTTGAGGAGTCTTAGCTTAGGGTTTCTACTTGGAGATTCTAATCTTGTGGATAAGTATTGGATGATTTGGCCTTTCTTAGTTATTATTACAAACCAAACAACCTATTACAAAGCCCCTTTGGCCAAGGGAGATATTGAGTCTCAATGGGTTCACACTCAGGTAAGTATATTCTAACTTTGTTCTCCTCTCTTTAATATATAGAAGTATCATAAGTATTGGCTCAAATAATATTACTCTTCATATTCCATGTATTAGTTTATTACGCATACTTATCTTAATTGATATTATCCTATACATGTTTTTATTTCTTTATTAACATCTCATGTTGTGCCACAAGCTTTGTCATGCACTAGATTAGATTCACTTTCTTGTTTATTAGAATAGATTGAATATTAAACCTAGGACTCTTTTAGGATTATTACATGATTATGTTAGACTATAGACTTTGAAACCCTTCCTAACATGGTGTATTTTGACAATTGATCCCTTAATCAAGTCTAGCATATCCCCATATTGGTCATGCAACCGCGTAATAAATGTATTCCTAATCAAAAGTGTAGGTATGCTTTATCTTCTCTAAGCTAAGATTGATTTATAGACATGATGCATTTTTGATTGCATACATTTTGGTGAACCCAATGTGAACTAACCCTTTTAGGATTTTTTTCATCTTATTTCATTATTTTTATCATATATTCATCATACTCGATTGATTCTATTGACCCAGTTCTAATTTATGTTTGTAAGATCTCAGGTACAGGCTATTGGATTGCCCCAATATAAGTTTTTCACATTTTAGACATCTAGTCTAAACTACTAGGTCAAACTAGTTAACCCTATACACTTTCAAGCACTCAACAGTAGGTTTATACAAAGCTTAATTGACCCAGTCGACCCAATTAGTATAATTTGCAAGCATATATCAAGGTTCTTGAATAACAATCTTCATTTTTCACATATTTGATCTACTAATGTTCCTTTCTATCTCTTTCTTAACAGTGTTTCCTTTCATAGTTTACAATCTTTAAAACTGACCCTACATAGTCAACTAGATCGACTTTGTTGACCCAATTCTATTTTCTATGTACTATCTAGATAACTAGGTTGACTCTATCAGCCCTGTTCATTTTCAGACCTTGCTTCTATAGTATAGGTTTGACTCTATTGACCTTGTTCTATATTTTGTGCATACACTGTAGACTATATCAACATTGTACCTTGTTTCAAAGTTGGAATTAACCTTATATGCTAGTAATTAGCTCACACTTTTCATTTTTGGTTGTTTACATGCTTAAAATAGATCACATAGTTTAATTAGGTGGTTTTTCAATAAATTTTTTAGTTTCACTATTTTCTATTTTATGCACACATGACTAAATCATAAAATCTAAACAAACATTTTAACATTTGTCTACCCAAAGCCAACCTACATGGATTTCATCACCAAGGGAGAAGCTGACTTGATATTATGGTCAAATATAAAGCATGGTTAATAATATATTCTAGCTAAGCACCTAACACCTTTATCATTCTAATGTGTGAATTGAGGGGCTAATTCCCAATACCAATCCTATATCATTACCATTATAGATCACTTTCAACCCAAACTACTTGAAATCATCCTTAGATTGATTTTTAGTTATTTTCTTATAGCCAACTTCTCATCACATTTAAAATCATATCTTAATATCTAATAAAGATTTAGATTGACCAATTTGTTATCTATTTACTTTCTAAGTTGATTTATTTCTCTTTTCTCAATTGTATTTTGTATAGAAAAAACTTGCATTAGCCAGCATTGGTGCAAGGTTTTGTGTTTTGTGATTCAATTATATTGGCCAACATTAATCCAATTGATTGTTTGTTTCCCTTTGATTATTTATTTTAAAATTACTTGGAAAAGTTATCTTATTTCAGCTCACAATATGTTATAGGATTCTTAACTTTCCCTACCTGATGTATTGGGTCAACCCAATCAATCTTGTACCTTTTTTAGCCTCTATTCACTATGTTAGATCAACCTAGTCGACCCTGTACTATTTGTAAACCCTATTTTCTATGTTATGTCAACCCAATCAACCCTATACTATTATTTGCCTTCCCTATTTATCAATCTAGTTCTTTATTTCTCCTTTTAGCATTCTATTAATCTCTCTTCAGTCATAATGAAGTCTCTTAACATAATGTTCTTTAATATCTTGAATCCATTTAGATACTATATGGGATGTTAATTTATTCATCTCTTTTCCTCCCAAGACCACCATCACTCTTGGAGCACCTCTTCTCCTCCTTCATCCATGAAATTTAATATGGTGTAAGTAACACCTCAAGATGAAGTTGATGGATATAATCCTTCCCTTACTTATAAAGAAACTTCTCATCTTCAAAATCTTCAAACTAATGTAGGAGTAATTGATACAAGTTTACTTAACAATCCCACTAACAATCCATCTTATATTAACCCTGACCCTCCCCCCCCCCTCGCCTCTTAATACCAATTTAGGGATTACTCCTACCAACACCAACCCAACTCTTGATATAACTCAACTTTTAGCCAAAGTTATCCAAAAAATGAACATATTGAAAAATTCTAACACCAACAAAATGATGTAACTTCAACAACATTTAATCATTGTGTCTAATCAACCTCTAACTATCCATCCTCAAGCTAATCCTAATTACATTCCTCCACCTCTTTGGGATGCCTCGAGTAATGTTATTCCTCAACCCATAATGAATAACAAGATGCTTCAAACCATTCAAAATGAGCCTTTAGCTCCCTTCATTATATCCATTGATGTTGTTAACATGTCTCCAACTATCAAGTATGATGGGACTAAAGACCCTACCTCATTTCTCAAAGCCTTTAACAACCTTTACAAAGAGTGAATCAAAACTAATACCTTCACCACAACTAAAATTTTAGTGAAAACCTTCACTGGTGATATATTAGAATTGTATAACTAACTAACCCAAAATTCTATTTGGAAACTTGAATATTTGGTTAATCCTTTGGTTAAAGAGTTTCAACACAATGGTCTTCTCAAAAATTATCTTAGCCACTTCGTCAATGCTAAGAAATCTCCTAATGAATTAGCTCATGAATTTATCAAAAGATGTAAATATTTATCTCATAAAGCTAACCATAACATGAATGATGATAACTTATTCAAACTCTTTATCACCACTTTGACTCCCATTCTCTAATATAAGGTTCAAACTTTTGCTCCCCAAACACTTAATGAAGATTTTAATCAAGCTAAACATCAAGAATTTATTATGAAATAATTCGAACCTAACCTAAAATTTTTGAAGGATATTTCCAAACATCTAATGCTATTACTAGTAATACCCCACAAACTAAACTAGAAGTTGTTAAAACTAATACTCCTTAACCTTATCATACACCTCTTTCAGTTCAACAAATGAAACAATTTTTACCACCCTCAAAACCTTTCATATATCCCAATGATCCTCCTAAGTGGTATGACCCCAATCTATTCTTTTGGTTCCATTCTGACATTGGGAATTATCATGAATCTTGTAGATGGCTCACTAAATTTGTTGTCTCATATATGCTTGGTGATTCATTCAATCATGAAGCTATGATCAATATTTGTCATTAAGAATACACCACTGCATCTCAAAAATGATAAGCTTCTAAAGCTTCTACCTCAAATAAACAAAAACATTATTCAAATAATCAATCAAATTGTTGTGCCATTGACATTTATTATGGCCAATATTTTAATAATTCTCAATATGTCAATATAACTAAAGTCAATTACCATCATAAACTGGCTCACAAAGATCTCGTTACCAAGCCTAAGATGTCATATTTGAAGGAACAAATTTTTAAAGATACTACCACCACTAATGTTTTTTTAGAAGATCAAGAGGAACCATCTCTTCATTCCAATCCTCCAACCACATATATTCCTCCAAAAACTAATTTACCTCCTAAACCTCACATTGGTTATTCTAAATCTCATTAGAACTTCCTTGAAGAACTAAAATCTATGCCTTATAAGATTCCTCTTATGGAGTTTGTTCATAACTCACCCTATCATCATAAATTCCTTATGTAATAGCTCCAAGAAATTGACAATCCATCCTCATTAGATAAATAACCACCTTTTATTGAAACCCAACCTACCAACGTAAATACCATTGAAACGGTGTGTCCTTCTTCCAAGCCCTCTATTGAGTTCCTTGAAGATGACATGATCAATGATGAAATTATCTTTCATTCTAATGATCCACCAATTTTCATCAAAGTATCCATTAATACCACTCTTATCTAAAAATTTCTAGTTGATGAAGGTTCTGGTATTAATTTGACATCTTTATGGCTCATCCAATAACTCAGTTATAGCAAGGAACATCTTAAGCAAACCCATCTTACTTGTCATGGTTTTGATAAGACTAATCAAAATTTGATTTGTTGTATTTGGTTACATTAACCATTAGACCTAAGACTGTTTAGACCAAGCTTATGGCCCTTGACTTACCCCTATATTACAACATACTCCTTGGTCACCCATGGACTCATCAAATGAAGGCCATTGCTTCTTTTGGTAGTTAATGTATTACATTCTTACATAATGAAAAACAATATACGCATGAAGCTGATCCCAACACATGAAGAATTCAACTTCCTAATCTTAAATCATAATATTGTATTCCTTAGACTCTTATGATCAATAGTGCTCCTTTACTTGAGTTCATCAACATGAATCTTTATTTACAAGTTACTTTTATAGATCCTGATGATGATGAGCCCAATGATTTAAAACACACTTGAAATACTACCAAATTACCTCTCTACATTTCATAATGGCTTCCTCCTTCTCTATTACGTAGGGATCGTATTATTCCTCTTATTAATGAGATTATCAATTTTCCCCCTCAATACAATGATAAAGAGCCTTCTCTACTAGAATATGCCTTCAAATTCAATGATTTTAGAGTGGCAAAATATTTCAATATTATCTCATCATGTCTCCTCATATATTTAGTAATATTATTATTTTACCCTCGAAAACTCCCCCTGATTATCAAGCATGTACGATTTATTCAACATATGATGATAACTATATAATGTCCCAAGCTCAATCCAAAGACTTTCATGTCCAGCATTATCAAAAATCCTTAGCCTAAATTCATGATTTTAATTAGGATGTTCATACCATTTTTATGGATCATACCTTAGATCCTGAGGGTCGTGTGCCTCCTGCCAATTCTCCTCTTATCGATACTCCTTGGGTGGTAGAGAATATTACACTTTATGAACCTCCATAAATTCTTGTATCTCCTTTACCACATAGCAATTCAATAATTACATATAATCCTTCTCCCATAATTTAACCCACTAATATTCCAACCCCTTCTAATCCATCTACTTCTTCTACTCTTAAAATTACACTAGATGCCAAGGCAATTGATGTTTGTCAAATACATTCTGAGTATGATCACCATGGAAATTAAATTCTAGATCTTGAAGTATATGTTAAGTATTATGGTCCTCTTCCTACCTTTCCTAATGATGAAGCTATCCTTGAGATACTTTATGATTGAGAACATTAAATTCCTTGGTAGCATCATAAACTTGGGAAATTCAAAACTAGAACTCCTTACTTTAACAACTTCGTTGCTATCATTGATCCTAAAACTAATCCAATTTTTTCCTTACCTAATAAACCATACCACTTTCAATATGTTAATGCCATGCTTATTGAAGAAACCACTCATATTGAATATGGTGCTCCATCTTGTCATTGACCAATTACTATCTCATGAAATCTCACCTACTGAACATGATAATATTAGCTTATTCTTTGACAAATATCATGAAGTTTTCACTTGGTCCTATGAAGACATACCTATCATTGACCCTAGCATTATGGTTCATAACATCATTACTTATCCTAATGTCAAGCCTGTGTATCAAAAATAAATGAAATTTCAACCTAAAGTTTCCACTTTATGTCATAAGGAAATCATCAAATTACTTGATGCTAAATTTATCAAACCCATGGATTATTCTGAACGAGTTTCCAACATTTTTCCTATTTAGAAGAAAGTCACCATGGTAATTCATATTTGTATTGATTTATGTAATATTAATCTTGTTTTTCCTAAGGATAACTTCCATTTACCTTCAATAGATGTCATTATTGATTCCATAGCTGGTTATGAAATGTTATCTCTTATGGATGGATTCTCAGGATACAATCAAATTCATATTGCTCCTGAGGACCAATATAAGAAAACTTTCACCATAAAATGGGGAACCTATTTCTATGTCAAAATTCCCTTAGGTTTTAACAATGTTGGAACCACTTACCAATGAGTAATGACTCACATATTTCATGATCACATTCACAAAATTGTTGAAAACTATGTGGATGATCTAATTTCTGAATCCAAAAATCGTAATAATCATCTTTCTAATCTCTCTATCATCTTTGACTATCTCCTTAAATCTAAAGTTAGGCTCAATCCTTACAAATGTCTTTAGAGTCACATCTAGAAAATTGTTAGGATTCCTAGTCTCTCTCTATGGCATCAATATTGACCCTACCAAGATTAGTGTTATCATCAACATGCCCATTCCTCATTCTATTCCTGACATTCATATTTATTTAGGAAAACTTGGGGCAATTAGGCAATTTATCCCAAAAATGGCATATCAAATTCACTCCATCAATTCACTTCTCAAAAAAGGTAATACTTTAAAATGTATGAATCCATGTCAAAAATACTTTGATACTATGAATGAGTCATTGCTTCATCCACCTACACTTCATCCTCCTTCCAATGATAAACCTTTGATTCTATATACTTCTTCCACACCTATTTTAGTTGGGGAAATGCTTGCCCAACAAGATGATATGGGAAGAGAGTATGTTATCTACTACATTAGCCAAGCCCTCATCAATTATGAGACACAATATACCAAAATTGAGCATGATTGCCTCACCATATATTTTTTAGTTAAAAAGCTTCACCACTACATGATTTACCAAACCACTTATGTCATTGTTCATTCTAACCCCATTCATCATTTATTCTCTAAATCATTTCTTTGTAGAGATAGAATTGGTAAATGGATGGTCCTCCTTATGGACTTTTATCTCTACATTATCATTCAAAAATCTATCAAAGGAAAAATCATATCTAATCAACTCATCGTAGCTCTCATACCAACCACCTTTTCTCTTCAAGATGATCTTCTAGATGATAATATCCTTTACATTAAAGTTCTTAATCAAGATATGTATCTCAAATATTATTTTAATAGGTTTACCATAGATCTTGAAGCCAATAATCTTGATGAATCAAATATTGACACTTTACATCTTGCAAAAACCCATCAAGACTTAATTTATTTGAGTGCACTCTTTAAAGGGTACATTAGGAAAGGGGTGGTCAGACCATTAGTGATTCACAAGATTATTGTTCCTCATTGCCACATTATTACCAATACAACTAGATATTAAAACCATTCCCTAAGCTATTACTCCTCCCTTGCACACTCCTCTAATCTTTTTCTTCTTTCCATTCATCTTTTCCTTATCTTGACCCCCTTTAGCTAATTGACTGTATTAGGTCAATTGGGTCAACCTTGTATAGTTTTAAGTATCTGATTACTATACAAGGTTGACTGGGTTAACCTATACTATTTTTGGGTATTTTTCACTTTGAATTTTGTTAGCCCTTTAGCTGACCTAGCTTGAGACCCAGTGATTTATCTCTTAAAAACATACAAGGTCGACTGGGTTGACCCTATATAGCTAACATATTTAGAAGGATTTAGGGTGAAATCCACCTATAAATACAAGATCATTTCATCATTATTTCAATATGTAATCAAGATTTATTAATCTCTTGCACTTGTTTACAATCCGCTCTTCCACCATTCTACTTGAGAAGTCTTTGCTTAGGGCTTCTACTTAGAGAATCTAGTCTTGTGGATAAGTCTTGGATGCTTTGACATTTCTCAGTTATCCTTAAAAAACACTTCTTGAAAAAACCCTTTTTCCAAGGGATATATTGAGTCTCAATGGGTTCACATTCAAGTAAGTATATTCTAACTTTATTCTCCTCTCTTTAGGAAATAAAAGTAGCATAAGTATTGGCTTGAATAATATTAGTCTTCATATTCCTTGTATTAGGTTTTTACTCATGTTTAGCTTAATTGATATTCTTCTATACATTTTTTTTATTTATTTTCTAACCCCTTATGTTGTGCCATAAGCTTTGGTATAAACGAGATTATATTTACATTCTTGTTTATTAGAATAGAGTGAACATTAAACCTAGGACTCTTTTAGGGTTGTTGCATGATTGTGTTAGACTGTAGGCTTTAGAACCCTTCCTAGCATGATGAATTGTGACAGGTGATCCCCTAATTAGGTCTAGCGGATCCACCTATTATTCATGCCCCCACTTAATAATTTTTTCCCAATTAGAAGTGTAGGCATGATCTATCTTCTTCAAGCTATGATTGATTTATAGACATGATGCATTTTTTGATTGCATACATAACCACTATAAAATAATGGTCATCTTATGTATTTATTTACATATTACTATCTACAAATCCTCCATTAAATTCTTGATCCAATAGATACCCATCCAATCTAGCATACCAAGCTCCAAGATTTTGCTTTAGACCATAAAGATCCTTTTTCAATCTACAAACATAGTCTTTGTTATCTAATAGTGAGAAACCCTCAAGTTGATCTATGAACACTTACTCTTCCATGTTCCCATTCAAAAAGTTATATTTTACATCCATCTAGTACACCTTGAACCGTTTGAATCCTACATACACTATAAATAGTATAATAGACTCCAATCTTACTACTAGAGCAAAGGTCTCCTTAGAGTCTACCCATTCAAATTATGCATACCAATCTATCCTTATTCCTAGTTACTTATCCATCTTCAGTCAACTTGTTTTTAAACACCCATTTTGTGCTAATGACATTCTTGTCTTTAGACCTAGGAACTAGTTCCCAAGTTTCATTCTTTTCTATTTAGTTTAACTCCTCATTCATATAACCTATCAAAAACTTGTCTTTTCTTGATTCTATAAGGTTCTTAGGTTAAATATTATAAAATAAAGAAATATTTTCTTGATTTTAGGCTACTTATCAATCTTATTCTTATTTCCATACATAAATAATTTTTTCTAATGATTTGAGATTTAGGATGATCTCTTTGAATCTATCTTGAGGGGATTTTTTAGTCTTGTATTTTCTCAACTTCTTCTTATTCCTCATCAATCTCTATTGTTTACTCTTCATTCTTGAAGTCCATATTCTTTGATGTATCCTTTGACTATGATTTTGATTTATTTATCTCATCAATATTCACATTGGTACTTCTTATTATCCTCTACAACCTCATGTTATCAAATATCTAGGCTGAGCTCACTGATGAAAAATATACCTTCATTGGGCCTAGAATCAAACTTACCTAAGCCTTCCTCATCTATTTTAATGAAACATGTGCTCAAAAACAATCTAAAGTGTTCCACATTAGTAGATATACCATTCCATAGTTCATAAGGAGTCTTATTACCATTAGTCCTTATTTATCCTTTATTCAAAATGTAGACTGCAATGCACACTACCTCTCTCTAGTATCTATTAGATAATATAGACTCATTTAGCATAGTTCTTGCCATCTCTTGGATTATCCTATTATTTATTTCCACTACCCCATTCTACTAAGGTGTCATGGCTACTAAGAACTATCTCCTTATTCCATAGACCTCACAAAAGTCATAAAAGTTATTAGACTAAAACTCTCTTCCTCTATCAGATCTTAGGCACTTTATCTTTCCATTGTTATCATTCTCAATAAGAGCCTTGCATGCTTTGAACTTGTCAAGAGATTATAAATTTTCTTTTAATAATGCTACCCAAGTCATTCTTATGTAGTCATCTATGAGTAACATGAAGTATATATATCCTTTAATACTTTGGATTTTTGTAAGCCTACAAAGATCAATGTGTATTAACTCCAAAGGTATTGTAGAATAGTACTCCTTGGACTTAAACATTCTTATAGTTTTCTTACCATGTTTACATGCCTTCAAAAGTATGTTTTTTGGTTTAGTGATCTTAGGCATGTTCTTCATAGAATTATTAGTGATTATATTGACTAAATTATCAAATTTTAGGTGGCCTAACCTTATGTACCATAGCCAACATTCATCCATATTGATCATAAAGCATCTCTCTTTCTTGATCTCATTCAAGACATATAGATTATTATTATTCCTCTTAGCATTGGAAATTAGCCTTCCT
Organism: Torreya grandis; assembly: GCA_037957365.1. Classification (NCBI taxonomy): domain Eukaryota; kingdom Viridiplantae; phylum Streptophyta; class Pinopsida; order Cupressales; family Taxaceae; genus Torreya; species Torreya grandis. Next base: position 698,074 of record JARHVA010003191.1, on the reverse strand, counting down.
AATTTGGATCTCTTTTTCTCATACCCTCTATCATGAAAGTTTTGCGTGTGTTCTATTGTCACATAATATTTCACCCTAAAGGAGGGTGTTCAAGTCTCTTCTATATTTTGGCAATGTGGGAATACTTATAGGTATGTCAGTTTACCTATAGTAGAAGTAGACCTCTAGGTTTAAGGGCTAGCTTCCTTAATATGCATTGAAGTGTTTATCACATACTTAACTAATTTATTATGGAAAAAGGGATAGAATTTTTCATTAAATGAAACTATTCTAAGGGGGTGATATACCAAAAGGATTTACACAACACCATAATACTTATTTCACTAAGCAAAAAAGTTTGTAAATTAGCTTCAAAGTCCTAAGTGGTTCTAACATAAGTGTTTCAACATATATTTGATATGCATGAGACAACACAAGGTAATAAAACCAAGGGAAGATTACACACCCTAAGAAAAATTGTACACTTGAAAGTATCCTAACACATTAGCTACACTCTATATAACTTGTTAGAATAGGAACTCTTGCATAAACATGAGAAGATAAGGAAAAGAAAGTATAGAAGATTATTGCTTAACATCACCATACATCACTTTACACACTTAGAAAAATGTTCATGAACTAAAAAATAGACTTGAATTTATTTTTCAAATGAAAAATACAATGTCAATCTAGCACGGATTCACCATATATGGAGTGTAATTAGTCTACAAGAGACAAAATAGCTACTACCTATAAAATTTAAGAGAGAGAAGAAGAGAATGAAGTTCAAGAGTCACTTGGACATGTGTCAAGCTGATAAAATGAGTTAAATATGTAGGATAGAGGAATTTTTAATAGACCATGAAAGGTATACTTGGACAAATGTACCTCAAATCATGAAACTCCTAAAATGTGGTATAGGACTCTTCATTTTCTTGCATAAAAACTACCTTCATCATTTAGCCTCTCGGGAACATTAAAAAATAGATTATGGATAGGTGAGATGATTAAAATAAGAATTAGGGGTTACAGACAATCCCCAACATGAATTAGAGGTGTTCATAATCATCAAGATTCTTCTGGACATGAGTTATCACTACCTACAATATAAATAACTCCTCTTTCATTCACCTCTCACACTTGGCACCATAGAGGTCTTAAATTTTACAAACCAATACTTAAAAATGAGTGTGTGAAATTTTTAAATATCCCTCATGGCCTTATATCCATTAGGTAGACCTTAAAAGGCCTCCTATTTGGATTTTTCACTTTCTCACTTATTTGTTTACTATGATAGTTTTGACTAGCTAGAATGAAGGAACTTGAAAAGGTACTCATGATATTTACTAATGCATTAAATTAACAATATGGGTTATCTTAGGTCCCAACCTATTTCCCAAAGTGTCTTGAATCTCTTGGAACCCTTTTATACCTTCACAACACCAAAAATAGTCAAGAAAAACTATTTTCCACCATGTTCATATAAGTAGGGTAAAATCCAAATGGAATGGGAGGAGATATAGAGAGTCATATTCCATATAAAATTTATTTAATCCTTATTATATCTCATTTTTATGCTTCTCCTTCTTTTTCCCAACTGGGTCCTTGTTAAGGGTTTTGGAGGGTTTTGAGTCATTTTTCCCTCTAAGGTTTCTTCATACAGGTCTGACATTGGAACTCTAAATAAATTCCAAAAAAACATTTTTAAATACCTTATTCAACATCCCAAAAATCCTAATACTCCCATGCTAATCCTCCATGTAGGTGTGAGCATCTCAAGTTAGCCTCTCATACTTTGTTCTCCATTTTGTACAGGCATGAGTTAGTTTGAGCTAGAATAAGGCTTTCATATGATCTCCCCTATATTACCAAATCTTTAAACCAAATTATATCCCATAATTAACATTTTTCAATTCATTACAATTCTCATTTTATGATAAATATGTAATTGACCCCCTTTTAGGCATTAAGTATATATTAGGCATGGTGGGCTTTGACTGCATATAGATACTCACCACCCTTATTGAGAATATTTTCATGTATATGAGGGAATTTTTTAGGTTTTAAATGTCTATTTAAACTATTTAAAACATAATTAATCACACTTAAGACTCTTAATGCATCCTTTCATCATATACTACCCAAGTCTTCAATTTTCCTATTTCTTGGAGTACCCTCTGTCTGAGATAAAACAAAGGGTATCTCCTCTATATTATAAAGAAAAATTAAGGTATTGAAATATAAATTGGGTTATTAAGTTTATATAAACCAATTTATATAGTTATTTCACACTCATATACCTTATAACTCCCTAAAACCTTAAAATAAACTCTTAGACTAGTTAACTAGGAAGGATTTTATGGACTGTAGTTTGTCCTTGGGACCTCTCTTATCCTATTTCCTTATTTGGAGTATAATATAATAGTAAAATTAACTTATGATGAATTTATATCCATTATTAATAATCATGTTTCATTTCCAACTCAATATGCCTTCTCCTTTTCTTGAGGTAGACTGACAAACTATGTTTTATGTTTTCTTGCTTTAAAGGAGGTGCCTGTAGGTGGTACCTACCTAGTTAGACATTGGACACAATGAAAAAATACATTATAGATTTATTATGAAATATTCAAACTCATTTTTACCTATATTCATCTTGTTCATGCTAGGCCAACCTTCAAATCACTATATTTCTACTTATTATCAAACTACAGTCCACTATAGTTAACCAATTTAGAGTAAGCAGAGGTCCTACAGATGAACATCAACCTTGAAATAAGTGATTTATACCCTTGAAATATTTTGGAGTGTTGGAAATAACCTCCATTAAAAATCATTTGTTTATTCATGTTCTCATCTCCTAAAATTCACTTCATGAGTTAATGAGTCACCTACAATCAAGTTATAGGTGACTTTTCTGAGTAAAGATGCCCCCGTAGGTGTTGATGTAAGTCAATACCTTGCTCTCCAACCTCATTCTATGCTCTTAAAAACACAATTATATTCCTCAATTTAATAATATTTCCTAAAAATGAATTCATGCTTCCTACACTACCACCTTGGAGTGTAAGGTCCTTTGAGGTTCATAGTTGTACATAACACTGAAGAAATATAATGAACAAATGTGTGACTTTGAGGCCTCCATTACACCACTTATGCGACAAAAAACCCAATCCCATTTTTAAATATATTACCCCTATATAAGGGATAAAAGTTGGATGTTTTTGAATTCATCAAGGCTCCTTGCATTTTTGTATGACATCACCAAAATCACACAAGGCTCTATATTGGAGCTTTTAGGGAACTTGTCCCTAAAGCTCAGTCCTCCATCTTGAAGATGGATTTCAATCCTACCTGATAATAAAATTATTTAAACAAGTTTCTCATGAATCCTTTCAACTCCTAATACCTCAAAAAGGGTCTTAAAACACATTCACACTCCTTCATGAAACACTTTTAGATATCTATGATGGGTCATCTATAGGGAGACATTTTAGTGTACAGGCAGTGAGTGTATAACATGGATTATACATATGATGTATAGGCTTGTAACTAGTTTTATACCTTATAAATGTCTCTAAATTCATCATTACCACTTTGACATATTTGAAAAAAAAATCAATAATTTCATTCTAATGTTTTCAATTTCATGTAGGTGTTGATACAGTTGTAGACAAGGCAATGAATGTAGATATGAGCTATATGCATGGAATGTGAAATCATAGTTCATATCAATCCTTATCACCTTATTTAAATACATAATTTCAACCATGAAATTATTTAAACTACATAATTTCTCCATTTCAATGTGATTGATCTTTTTCATAGCACCTATAAATGTATGTCAATGGTGTATGACTATGTGTAGGATTTGTATTGACTATCATAGTCCCCTATATGCTATTTTGAGGGATTAGATTGCTATTTTATTCTTCAATAATTTATTAAACAACTTGAAACTATAAACCACTCTTCCATGACCATGATTAGGACTTTTATATGCAATTACTATAGATGGAAACCTACAGGAAGTTGATTGTGTGAAGTGTTCTTGACTGCAACTCCATGAATGATATAGGTGTGAGACTAAACTTGGAAAGAAGGATATTTTCATGACATATCATATGTATGGAACATCATATCACATTTATTTTAAGCCATTATAGATAAATAAACCTTCTATACTTGATGAAATTTGACTGCAACCTCACTAGCATACTCCACATGCAACCTAAGATGTTTAAACTCATCAAAACACTTATAAACATGGAACAAAAGAAATAAAACTTGTGATAAGTAATTTCACATCCTCTATAATCTATTTCATCATCTATATTGTATAGACATGCTTAAATATAGATGAAACTTGTAGGGTGTGGGGATTAACATGCAAAACTAGATAGTCAACTTCTTAAGAATGGTTTATAAAGTATAGTTTTTATAAATCCAAACAATAAAATGAATCAGACCAAGTGTACTATCTACCACCAAGAGCATTTTACCTGGAAGTCATCCTACTAGTCATACCATTAAAAGACCTAATTTGATGGAGAGATAAAAAGGTTTGGGTATAATTTATGCACTTCCAAAGCTAATCAATCATGTAAATAGAGTTAAGGAAGTTGAAGGTTCACTGCATATGATTTTCCCACATGCCCTTCTTCCCCATAGGTTGTACAACCTTCAAAACTCCCTCTTTTTCACTTTTTTCTTTATTTTTAGTTATAAACCTATAACTTTCAATTAGTTTTGACATTTTTGACACGAAATATAACATATTGGACATTGGAAGGAATTTTGGAACACTTGTACACCAAGGAAAACCATACGACCCTCATTTATGACCCATATATGACCCCTAAGTGATATAGAATGACTTCAAAAATAAAATGACTATGACCAAGGCTAAAATCATATGAAATCACATAAAATTAACCATGACACACCCTATATCAAGCTAATATACCCCTATGAAATTTTTGGACTATAGGGGGTTGAGCCATTTTGACTTGTGGTCAAAATGGTCAACATGTCCTTGGTTGTACATTTGACTTACACTAATCAAGTTATGTTTCAAACCTTCCACATACATCACATTTTATATCTTGGTCTTCACATTATCAAAAATCAAGATACCCTTAAAATCTATATTAGCATTTGTGTTATCTCAAAATCTCAATGTTCCTAAAACATTCTTCTTTAATGAGATGAACTTTCTCTTATCCCTTGTCATGTGGCTTGATTAACCATTATCTCTATACCGTTTCATGCCTTCATCTTGAATTTGAAAGGTAGTCTTATTTAGTATAGATTCTTCATCCTTAGTCATATGCTCCTCCTTCACTTTGTCCATTGGGTCTAACTTCTTGATCTACTTCTCAATGGTATGATTGTATACCATTTTATCTTGACTAACCTTCCTTATATGCCTCATATTGAATTCCTTTGTAATATGTATTCTTTGGTCACACTTATATCATAGAATTCTACATCTATTATAGATATGTGTATTTATCCTATTCCTCCATGAATAATTGATTCTAGCATGATATATACAATCCATAGCCCTATGTCCATATTGATTACATGAGAAATAGTAACCATCCAAGGGGTTCACATACCTTTTTGTCTAATGTTGAATGATACACCTCTACGTTTGTTATCCCTTAAAGGATTCAAGTTCTTCTTTATTTTTTGATGATCAACTTGAGTCTCAGATTTGAGAGATTTTGCTTAAGTCTTTACTTTGTCAGTACCATCATTTCTTGATGATCCATTATTCTTTGAGGTTTGACTCTCATTATTTTATTTTTGGTCTTCTTTGAATCCAATACCTATCTTAATATGTAGAGACCTTTGATTTTTCAAAATATCACCAAGGAATTTAGTACTCTTCTCAAATTTATGATGTGTCTTTAACTTGATTGTTGCCTGATCTAATTCTGCCTTTAAGGACTCTATTTCTATTCCAAACTTGATGTATTCTTCCTCCTTGGTCTTAAGACTTGTAGTGACAATTTCAATCTAATTTTCCATTTGTTTAATGATCTCCTCATGTTCATTAGTTTTTTACTTAGTCTCTCTTCAAAGAGATTAATTTTATCCTCATAACTCTTATCCAATGATCTTAGTTTTTGATTTTTCCTTATTTGGAACTTCCTCTCCTCTAGAGCACTCACCAATTCTACCTCAAGGTTCACTTCAGCGTCTTCTTCATCATCCATAAGGATTTTACATTTTGAGTAACCCTCATTATCTTTTTCTATATCCATTAATAAGGTTTCATTTTTATCATGGTAATTATTATCCTCATCATTATTAGATGTACTAGTGTCACTTACATTAGATGAGCTATTGTCTTATTTGATATAGAAACTTCTCTTATTATTCAATTACCATTTCTTGCATTCATACCTCCTAAAACCCTTTTTTCTCTTTTTAGGCTTATATGACTTCTTACCATCACCATGATGTTCATCATGTTCTCCATCATGCTTAGTCTTATCCTTGTTAGGACATTTAGAGGCAAAGTGACCAATCTTACCATAGTTGAATCATTTGAATGGAAACTTTCCCTTATACTTACCTGATATTTTTCTTAGTTTTATAACAAACATGGATTCTATCTTATCATCATAAATGTCTATGTCAACATCATCCTTAGCCTTATTTCCTTATGATTTTTTCTCATCTTTGAATGCAACTTCCTTCTTGGAAGGTCTTCCATCACTTGTTCTCATTTTATAGGCGTCACAATGACATGAAGCTCATCCATCTATAGTATGTTAATATCTTTGATCTCATCCATAATAGGCACCTTCGAATCAAACTTAGATGTTAGATATTTCAATACCTTATGTACTATTATTCATTCTTCCAAATTCTCTCCTAGTCATCTAATTACATTTACAACTTCATCTAATCTCAACAAATAAGATGAAATGTTTTCATCCTTATTCATTCTTAGATTTTCAAACTACCTTTAGTGGGTCTACAACTTTGGCAACTTGACTTTGGTGTCTCCTTAATAAATTGTATTCAACTTTTCCAAAATCCCTTTGGTTGTGTCATAATGCATGACACTTACAAATTCTACCTCTGAAACACCATACAAGATGGCATTCATTGCCTTAGAATTTTTCTCATTTTCTTTCTTAACTATTACATCAATTGGTGGTGCAAAAGGTGGAGTGAATCTATAAATAATATATTAACATATGTCATAGCCTAAATACAGTATATATGTCTTCATTCTGATGCTCCAAAATTCATAGTTAGTCCCACTAAAGATAAGATCCTTACTGGTTGAGAAAACTCCTTATACTTGATGACTAGACATGTTTGTGCTTATAGGATCTACTTAAGCTTCATAGGCCTACTTCAAAAGAACAAGATTGGATACCAATTTTTGGAAGCACAATCATTGAGATTGGGGGTGAATCAATTTTTTAAAACTTTCATTCACATGTACTTTAACATTCCTTGAACCATAAAATCAATACAAAGATATAACAATGCATAAATAATCATTCACATGAGCATGCCACAAGAAAACACACATATGAGTGGAAAACCATCAAGGAGAAGAAAACCCAATATGATCTATGAAAATGGACTATAGTCCTATAAGACAAAAGAACAAATTATATTGAGAACTAACTCAACTTGGATCACCAACCCCAATAAAGCCAAGCACCAACTTGGCTAGGCTTTATCAAGCACCTACTTATAAGAAAGAACCAACTCCCTAATTGAATTAGCACCAACTCAGCCATCTCATGTATTTTTACCACCACACCTCTACTCTACTTTTATGGTCTCATTCCAAGACCTCCTTCTACTCTACCAAGTAATATTTTATTCACTTCAAATTACTTACACCAAATAGGCCTAAACTACCTTGTATATATGCCATTCTATTATGCCCTTAACCATTGGTGTGTCTAAGGATATGTGTGTCTAACTTGTGACTTACACACCTCTTTTATTTACTTGTTACATTTATTTATGTTATTAGTTAGGTCAGCCTATGGAATAACCTTGGATAAGTAGACTATATATAGGAGGTAGTGGTTAGTCTTTAATCATCTTATGTGAAGTATTTTGCTATTAGTGCATTGTTTTGGAGGTTTCTCCTTTGAACTAGTTTTGTTATATTATCTAATATTCTATTCTATTTTCAATTATCATTGTGTAATCTCTCATATTTTATTATTATATGAAATATAAAATCATAATATGTGAATATCTAAGTAATTTCATTACATGTGGTATCAGAGCTTCAATTTGGGCAAGTTTCTTGCAACATTTTTTTGGATCTGGTGAGGCGTGGCTTCTAAGATCAGTGAAAATGAAAAACATAACTTTCAATCTAGGAATAATTAATTTTTTCATCAACACAGTATTACTCGAAACACTATTTTGAAAAAAATATATTTAAAAAAAAGTCTAGAATTTTTTTTCCTCTTGCACACTTGTAGTCATTGGATTCATCTTGGAGAGATGATCACAATAGTGTATTTTTTCAGTACATTTTTTTTTGTGCCAAAAATTTTACTCTAGTATGGAAAGGTAATCATTAGATTCATCTTGACAAGGTGATTGCAATGATACCATTTCTTGGTACACTTTTTTTTAGGGTCAAAACCCTCATAGGGTTTGTTTATGGTAGGTCCTTTAACTTAGGGAAGAAAAGGGGCACCAAAAACTCCTAAGACTCCTACTGATGACATGGAATCTAGAACTTTAGATTCAATGATTTCTTAGCTTTAAGAGGACATAAAAAAATTGGTGAGGCATGATGACTTTGTTGCAGTCCAAGATGATATTTTAGGGATGTATGGAGAGATTAATGGAGTTCAAAATGAATTATAGCATATCACTACACAATTGTCTACCCTCACATCTTAGTTTCATCCTAACAATCCTCCATTTTAGCATTCAAATCCTCCTCTCAATAACTCCTATACTAGTATGAAACTAATGTTGCCAAAAGTAGACATATGTAATTTTGATGGTAAGGATCCTCTCACTTGGATTAACCAAATTGAGAGTTTATTTGAGCTACATCAAACCCTCAGTTATTAGATGGTGATGGTGGCATCATTGTAAATGGAACCTGAGCAATTCAATTGGTATCATTGGTTATGTGATCAAAAGAAAAATAATAGTGCTCCTATTACATGGACTATTTTTATTGAAGAGTTGACATCTCATTATTAGAATAATATCTCTAATAACTATTTTAGCCAATTAGCCAAGCTACAGAAAATAGGACTTGTGAAGGATTATATTCATCAATTTTAGATCCTCTCTTTATAGGTAGAAAATATCACTGAGAGAAATTTGATAGATCTATTTTTGGGTGGCCTCAAAGATAGCATCCAATACAAAGTTTGAATTTTTAGCCCACAATCTGTATCACAAGTTATCCTTAAGGCACATGTGATAGAATAAAAAGAGATGGTCAAAAGGAAAACATTCACTACTGGTCATGATCACAACTTTCCAACACCATCATTTTCATAGCCCACTAGATTAACACAAAGACAAATTAAGGAGAAGTGAGCCAAAGGGTTGTGTTATGGTTGTGATAGAAAATGGAGTAAAGACCATCATTGTGCTAAAAAGAAGTTATTTTACATTGAAGGTACCAATGATGATGAAGAGGATGCAAAAGTACATGATGAGGATGTGGAAGTTCCTAAGGAAGAATTTGAAGACTCTCAACTGAATATTTCATGTCATGCACTATTAGGTATCAGTACTCCCCAAACTCTTAATGTGATGGGTTTCCTTAAGAAACAAAAGGTTATTATCTTGATTGATTTGGAGAATACACACAACTTCATCCATAGTAATTTGGTTACTCATTTGAATTGTTTCATTTATCCAACTCTAGAATTTTAGGTTATGGCTATAAATGGTGGTACTATTAGTTGTTTAGGAAAATGTCATAGTATTAAGTTGGCCATGGGAGACTACTTATTGGATTCTCCTATGTTTGCTATTTTGATGGGTGGAGCTAATATTATTCTGGAAGTCCAGTGGCTCACCACTTTGGGCACTATTGAGATGAATTTTCAAGAATTATTCATGCATTTTCATTCTTAAGAAAGGACATTTGAGCTAAGAGGATTAAAATCTAAATCTCCCCAACTTGTTAGCACCCATCAAATGATAAATATTTTTTATAAGGGTGTTGACGGATTTATAGCTTGCTTATTTTATATGGAAGTAAAACCAACTCATCCATCTCCACCTCTTGATTTGCAACAAATAATTGATGCTCATTCTATTATTTTTAAAGACATTCCAAAAGGAATTCCACCTAGCTACATGCATGATCATGCTATCACACTTATTCCTGGTAGTACACCACCCAACATTGGGCCATACAGGTATCCTTATGCCCAAAAAAGTGAAATTTAAAAGATGGTACAAGATATTTTGGATGCAGGAATCATTCACCATAGGCAAAGCAAATACTCATTACTAGTTGTCATGGTGAAAAAGAAAGATGACACTTGGAGGATGTGCCCTGACTATAAAGAACTCAACAAGTACACTATCAAAGATAAGTTTTCAATTCCTATCATTGATGATTTTCTAGATGAATTGAATGGTGATCTTTATTTTACCAAGTTATATCTACATTTTAGGTATCATCAAATCAAGATCCATGATGAATACATACCCAAAACTGCTTTCAAGACTCATGAGGGCCATTATGAGTTTTTGGTTATGCATTTTGGCCTAGAAAATTCACCATCTAATTTTTAGAGTTTGATGAACACCTTTTTAAGCCATTTTTTAGGAAATTTGGTTTGGTATTCTTTGATGATATCCTCATTTATAGTAAAAATTGGGCAGACCATTTGCAACATGTGAAATAGGTACTCTCCATTTTAGAGCAAAATCAATTGTATGCCAAACCTTCCAAATGTAATTTTGGAGCTGATGAGGTTGAATATTTGGGTCATTTGTTATCTTATGAAGGAGTGAAAGTGGATCTTAAAAAAAACTGAGCAATGGTGGACTGGCCAATTCCTAAGACATTCAAGCAACTTTGAGTATTTTTGGGACTTACTATTTATTACCATAGATTTGCCAAAATTATGGTAGTATTGTAGCCCCACTTACCTCTTTGTTAAATAAAGACTCCTTTTAGTGGATTGATGTAGCTAACCGGGCATTTGAACAATTGAAATTGGCTATATGCACTACTCCAGTATTGGCCACTCAAGACTTTTGTGGTTGAATGTGATGCATCTGGGTATGGTATGGGTGTTGTACTCATGAAAGAAGGAAAACCAATAGCATTTGAAAGTCATAAACTCAAGGGTAAAAATTAGCACAAGCCCATCTATGAGAAGAAAATTATGGCTATTTTGCATGCAGTCAAACAATGGAGACCTTATTTGATGGGTCATCACTTTCAAGTAAAAACTAATAATGATAGTCTTAAATATTTTTTAGAACAAAGGTTGTCATTTGAAGAACAATAAAAATGTGTAACTAAGATACTAGGCTATGATTTTTGAAATAGTCTAAAAAGAAGGAAAGGACAATGTGGTGGTAGATGCACTATCCAAAAAAGATGAATCAGTTTATGCATTACTATGTGCCATAACCATTTTGTAGGTAGATTGGCTAGAAGAAGCACAATCAGAATGGGAACATGATAGTAATACTCATTATTTGATTCAAAATCTTCAGCAAGGTTTAGATGGATTTGAAAAATTCACATGGAAAGGTAATGCATTATGGTACAAAAATAGATTTTACCTATGTAAGAATTCTCTTTTTAAACAAAAAATCCTTCAAGAACTTCATGCAACTCCACTTGGGGGTCATTCAAAAATTTTGAAAACCTATCATAGGATCAAGTAAGATTTTTTTTGGGAAGGTCTCAAGAGGGATGTCCAAAAATATGTGGCTGAATGTATGATATATCAACAAAATAAAGGTAAAACCATCAAAACTCTAGGTCTTTTACAACCTTTATCTATCCCTATCCAGCATTGGGAAGAGGTATCTATGGATTTATTTATAGGGTTACCAAGATCTGATGGTCAAAATGTTATCATGGTTATTTTAGATCATCTAAGTATGCTCATTTTTGTTCATTATCCCAACCATTTGTTGCTAGTATAATAGCTTTTACTTTTCTTAGTACATTTTAGAAACTGCATGGGACTCTTAAGATCATTGTCAGTGATAGAGATCCCATTTTTACTAGTAATTTTTAGATTGATTTATTTACATGTTTATTCACTCAATTGGCTCATAATTCATCCTATCATCCTTAATCTAATGGATAAACTAAGGTAGTCAAAAAAAAAAATTGGAAGGATATCTCAATTGGTTTTTTTTTATAAATAGGATAATTAGGTTCATTGGCTACCACTTGCTGAATGGTGGTATAATACTTCTATTCATAGTTCTTACAAAATGTCTCCTTTTGTGGAACTATATGGATGCCACCCTCCATCCATCACTTCTACCTTGAAAATCCATCTTAATGTTTATGCAGTTGAAGAAAATATTCACCATCAATAGAAGGTCCTTGCAAGTTTGTGTGAAAATTTAGCCATGGCCCAGAACCACATGAAGCAACAAGTAGATCAACATAGAAGTGAGAGGAATTTTTACATTGGTGATTAGATCTTTGTTCACTTACAACCATACAAATAGATGTCATTTAAGCAACAAAAAAAGGATAACACGTTTCCCCTAAGTATTATGGGCCGTATCAGATCTTGTATAAAATTGGTAGTGTTGCCTACAAGTTAGATTTTCCTTCATCCACTTGCATACATATATTATTTCATGTATCATGCCTAAAGAAAGTCATTGGACATTGAGTTACCATTCAAATAGAATTACCAGAATTGGATGAGGAAGGTAAAGTTATTCTTGATCTTGAGGTGATCCTTCAACAACACACCAAGCAACTACATTCTAGAGAAATTACAAAATACCTGATCAAATGGAAGAATATGCCATGTGAATATGCCACTTGAGAGGATGAAGCATTTGTGTAGTATCATCTAGAGTTGCCACAACATTGAGGATAATGTTATTTTGAAGGGGAAGGGCTTATTATGCCCTTAACCATTGGTATGTCTAGGGATATGTGTGGCTAACTTATGGCTTACATACCTTTTTTATTTACTTGTTACATTTATCTATGTTCTTAGTTAGGTTAGCCTATGGAATAACCTTGGCTAAGTATACTATATATAAGGGGTAGTGGTTAGTCTTTAATCATCATGTGTGAAGTATTCTACTATTAGTGCATTATTGTGGAGGTTTCCCCCTCAAAGTGGCTTTGCTATATTATTTAGTATTTTATTTTTCTATCAATTATCACTGTGTAATCTCTCATATTTTCTTATTCTATGAAATATAAAATCATTCTGTGTAGATATCTAAGTAATTTCATTATACATTCTCATGGCCATACACCACTTGGTAAGACACACATATTCAACCTATTAGTTCATCCATATAATAAGTTTTAGGACATATTATGAAAATTATTCAACTAAAATTTTAGTCCTTTTGGGTCTTTCATAACTCTATTAGGCCTAATTTCACTTTTAGGTCTCATAGAGACCTAATTGCATTAGGTCTAACCTCTTAGTGCCAAAACTTGATCTTATTGGGCCTAGATGACTTTCTCCAATAACTTAAAACCATTCAGTAACTTATCTAATGAGCTCTAATTATCACCTCAAAACTTTTTAAGACATTTATCTTTCATTCATACCATGAAATCTTCTTTAGAACAAACTTCCCTAATAAACTTGTGTGGCTCAAAAGTCTATCTTGCAAGAATGAAGTGTAAACATCCCTAAGATACTGAAATATAAAAAATGAAAAATGTAGAAAGGTTATCCATGATTTTATATTCATCACAAAATTCTTTGAAAAATTTCACTTATAATATAAAGGATCAAGAACATCTCTGTAACTTACTTACTCAGAACTGCCAATTTACCTCAAAGACCAGTCATGGTGACTTCAACCTCCAACACCTATGTAGACACTTTCCATGACTCTTGATTAATTTAAATGGTCTTATAAGATATAAAAACCATATTAATATATAAATATCATATGGTCTAATGGAAAATATTGGTTTTTCAAACCAATTTCTTGACCTTATTTCACATAGTCTTATATGAACCAAATAGGTCATTTTGTGAGAAATATTTTTAATATATATGTTGACCTAAATAACTAATTAAAAGCATGAAAATGATATAAAATTAATTAATAAATTATTCATTTAATTTTTTGTACCAATATAACATGCTCAGACCCTCAAATCCATCTTGTCATCTTTGATTGGGTTTTACACTATCTGAATTATTAGGTTTGTCTACAACTAGCTAACTTAGATGATAGATTTAGAATATTTTAAGGGTGAAAAATATATATAAACCATAATGGGAATGTAATATGATTCTATATTATTATTCCATCCATTCTCTCTTCTTTACGAATACAACTTTTGAGATCTACAATAACTTATTAATAAATAAGCCTATAACTATGCATTTTCTCTCTCATCTAACTAACCACCACCATGTGGAGGTAACTGGGAGAGTTGACTACATGACCCAATATATTTTCTAGTCATTTTAATCTATTCTAAGATGATTTGAAAAATATCTTTCACATTGGGTCCTTATTAGGGTTTTAGGGAGGTTTAACACAAGTTTTGGTGTTAACGATTATTCTTAAAGGACTACCCATTAAATCCAAAACCAATGCCTAGAGATCTTATCTAGGACCCTTTCACATCTCTCCTTAATATCTTAGGTTCCCATGTAGAGGTTACACATGCCAATGGATGTCTGAAAGTCCTTCTCATGTCTTGAGACCTCATTTTGTGAACTCGAGAAGGCCTGAAATAGTGTTTCATGCAATTTCCTTCAAACAATGGCCTCAAACTTTATTAAAATGCCTAAAAAAACTTATCCTAACTCTATATATTCTCACATATGCATACTTTCCTTTAAATCTGATCTTCATGCCTCATTAGACTAGGCAAGGTCTAAGAGAGGTCTAGGTATAAACTTAGACTAAAGTACCTGCCCCTGTAGGATCACTCTAAAACTCTCATGAATGATTCAATACCTTGATCTCATGCTCAAATAGTTCCAAACAATATTTTCAACCCTATTTTCATCCATTTTTCATGCACATATCTCTTCATGTCATGACTAGGCTCATGACTAGGGTTCTTATGCACTTTGACATGAATAAAATATAACTTCATGCAAACATAATACATTAGTTGCCTTCAAATTATGTCTCATGATAATATCCTTAAATGATACCACCCCCTCAATGACCCTTTTAACATCAACACACTATTATCTAGGCTTAGTCACCTTTGACATCATCCTCATGCAAGATGCACCTTTGACATCAATGACAATACTCAATAATAATGTGATTTTACTTGTCCCAGTTAATTAATTTAGGATAATTAAGGGTAAGAGGGATATTGGCTATGATGGTTAGGATGACATTATTATCAAATAGGTTTGTGTTAGTTATCTCATTTTATTTACTATAGTAGTAATTTTACATAGCTATCTAGATCATCATCATTAGATGTGAAAGTTGTGTCACTCTAGATATCTAAGGGGTCACCCTAAGGTATTTTGTATCCAATACTTTTATTACCTTGTTATTTTATTATAAGAATGGACTCAATAATACCTTACTCTTTTTCCCCAAGCCTTTACCTTTGTAACTTAGATGCTCCATGATTTTATTTGGGTCAATATATCTATTGTTATGATAGTAAGAGGCAAAACCATCACCATACAACTAGGTGTCTAATAAATTAGGGACTTGTCATTGATTTAAACGGTCAATATTTGCAAATGCAAGATGTATAATTTGATAAAAATAAGCTTTCTTACACCATACCATTTTTGGACTACCATGCGATTTGGGATGCTTGGGCAATTTGGAAATATGGAATGTATCTTTGATGTTATATGTGGCACAAACCTTGTCTTCTATTATGAAATGGGAAGTGATTTGAGGAGGGGGATGTTTGGAAGTGGATACAAGTTGACTAGGGTAAATATAATTAGATTTGGGAGATTAAAGGGATATATTCTTGTCCTTTTTTATGATATGTTATGTTCTATTAAAATAGTTATAACCACCATATTCCACTTCCAAAGTCTTAAAATATCC
Organism: Torreya grandis; assembly: GCA_037957365.1. Classification (NCBI taxonomy): domain Eukaryota; kingdom Viridiplantae; phylum Streptophyta; class Pinopsida; order Cupressales; family Taxaceae; genus Torreya; species Torreya grandis. Next base: position 681,865 of record JARHVA010003191.1, on the reverse strand, counting down.
CTACAACTATAAATCATTGGGAATAGTGACCTCCATTTTAGAATGTGAGAATTTTAGGAATTGATGTAATGTATAAGGGACTATGAGAATTATTGTCCAAATTTTAACCCCAAGTCAAGATAAGTCAAACCCTCTAAATTAAAACTTTCATACTATGGTCATATGGCCTTTTCATGGTCTATAATGGTCCTAAAGAATCCCATATGGTCATGTTTACCCTTCCTTAGCCTCATCCAATTTCTAGTCTTATGAATACTTGTCTAATCTAAGAGGTCAATTATAAGGTCTTGTTATGTCAAATATGGTCAAAGTTTTAATATAGTTACAATTCATTATAAAAGGTTATTTTAATGTCATTAATGTCATCTTATCATTTTTTAACCTTTACTTGACTCTCAAATGAAAAAAAATGTCAATTTGGCCATATTTTGGCCCATATAGAGGAATGGGACGTACCACTTCAATAAGGCAACATTTCAAGAAGATTAAAAATGACCCTGGTGTCAAAAATAGGTAAGATAACATCCAATGTCAGTTAGGTAGTGACAAATATATAGTTTCAACCTCCCAAACCAAAAAAATGACACTTTCAAGAACTTTTAGGCACTTGTACAGATTTGGAGAATCATTTTTTAGTTAGAAATGGTTTTTAAGTGTTTATTTGGATCCCCCATGTAATTTTATAGATTTGGACCAATTTTTAAGTCTAAATGATACTCCAGACACCTTTTCTCCTCCATCGTTGCCTTCACAAGCTTAGAAAGGCAAAATTGAAGTGGATGGTATGGCCAGGAGAAAGAGAGAGAGAGAGAGACTTAAGAGCTATAATTTTATCCATTTTTAAGGTTCCTAATGATATTCAAATTATTTTAATTGTTTTTCATAATGACGATGGCCCATTATTTATTAATAATTTCTAAGAGTGAAAGCATGTCACTATGGCTTATGCATCTGAGAGGGGTATGTTCTTACAGTTGTTTTTCCATCTCAAAACATGATAGAGATAAATGATTCTAAGGGTGGTTTGTAGAGGTATTGGATATAATTTTAATTTTTGTTTTATCATTTTAATCATCTCCATGATGTACTTTCACTATAAGGAATAATTTCTTTGTATACAAGCTATTTCAGATAGTCCTATTGCAAGTTCATATTTCCTCTTCATGGTGATAATTCTCACAGGTATATAATGATTCATTATTAATAGTAGACCAATAAATTTCATGGTGTAAATGTTATTCTTATTTGAAATGTGTTTTTAGTTCATATCTTAAATTACTTTCTCTTTAGGATACATTGTCAGTGTTTGAACAAGTCTATTAGAGTTTGATTGTTAATTCAGGATCAATTACCAGTAATATACCATGGTGTAAGGTTGTGAGATGATGTTGTATGGGATTGTAAGGTAAGTTCAGGGTAACTATGATTATTTTCTTGATTTTTGTGACCATTGAGTAATGATATATGGAGGGGTATTGATTTGAATAAGGCTGACAAGTCTAAGGAATTAGGAAACATGACCTTGTATATCCTATACAATTAAATGAAACTTATAGGCCTCAAGCCTGTAGGCCCTCAATTTGGATCATGGTCATTACTCTCCAACACAAATTGAAACCAGGATAGGGAAGGTTTGACTATATCATAAGGTAAATATAGTGATTCATCTCATTAAGGATCACTAAGACACTCATTGTCAAAAATCAAATGGCCTAAGCATTCAATATGTAGTCAACACCCTCTATCTCTCTCCTACAGTCACCTACAATATTGTATACTTGATGAAAAGTGAAAATTGATTATAAAAGTGTCACAAGGGAACAAACACACCCTATGGATAATGGAATAAAACCTTCCCAAAGGTTTGGATCATTCAAGCATCATAATGGAGAGAAAACTCAATTTCAAACCCCTAACACACAGTCTTAATACCCTCATGGCTGCACATATAGGTTTATATGAACTAGTTAAGTAGGTTGAAGATGATAATTCACTATCATAATACTATTTAGGTAATTTAAATAATAATAAGAGGTTTTAAGTGGTTTTATAAGTGTGAGAGGTTCACAAACTCAAGAATGGCAATACAAATAATTAGAAATGGCCTACAAGCTAATACAAGAATAAATAGGCTAGTGATAAGCCTAAAAGTGTAGTAAAAATAAAGGGAAGAGTGGGTATATAAAATGTGTTGTAAACTTAATTGAAAGACTACAAATAGATTAAAAGATAATTGAAAGGGGGTAATGGTGTTGGAAGAGAAGTCTTGAACTCCAAAGAACCCCAACACACAGCTAGTTGTGAACTAGGAATTTGATAATGAAGGGGAGATTAGTATCGTGTTAGTGGATAAATCAAATAAAAAATCACACTAAACTAACACCTTCATGCATAGTTACTAGGGTGAGATCAATAACAAAAATAAATGAAAAGCACAACTAAAGGGTAAGGAAAACCAAGAATTTGTCACCTTCCTTGGATGCTACAAATGTTTGTTGTAGTGGCCTACTCGGTTCATGCTCATGAAGTCTGCATCAATGGAAACTTGGCTACCTCCATCTCTCCTTGGCACCTTGTTTGGCTTTGGCTTGGCTTTGGTTCAATATTTTGGAATCATAACTTTTACATGTGATATATTTTTAGAATCAATTTGGCATGGTAACTTTGCACAAATTAAGTTTTTTGAAGATATTTTAGCATTATAACTTTGCATCAAAATAGATTAAAATTCAATAGGCAAGGCCTCCTATTTATAGATTTTTGCAAATGGATAGAATCAACCTAAACTATCCATCTCAAGATGGAGATGTGTATCTAAGTAAAAATCCAATTTTTCAATCAAAATTCATAAATAGGCCCATTAATATTTTCAATAGAGGGGCATTGATAGGCATGGAAGAGCTTTGATGAGGCATGGGGTGGCTTGATTCAGATATTTGTGGCATTTATGGCCTAGAGATGTCTTCCCAAGGAATGAGGTCACCTGATGATGTAGTTATTCACAATCAATTTCCAAAAATATTTATTCAACAAGTTTTCATGGAAAATTAATTTAAGGCCTTAACTTGGATTAATTATCTCTAAGCATGATTAAGCACTTTGATGCAAACTTTGGCACAAATTACTCAAATTGATCAGAATGTCTTGTTATTGGCCCAAAATTTGACTAAATTAGAATTAGAAGTCGGTGTCAAATGTGTTGGAACTGTTATCCCATTTAGGATGTTGTCAATGTAAAATAACAAAGGCACATGTCTCATGCAAGATATTTGATACCAAAGAGCAATCCAAAGTAACCAGATGCAAAATTGGCATATTAACTCAAAATGATTTGATCAAAGTTAGCTAACCCATAAATTGCATTACCCTATTTAGTGATACCCTAGACAAAATTGGCACTTGAATATATCAATTTTAACTCATTTAATATGTTTTAGTGTTTTTAAGCCAAACTATGCATTATTGATAGAAATTGGTCAAAAGCTTGGTTGGAGGTTATCAATGTCTAAATTTAGGTGGCTATAATTTTCCTTTGTTTGGGAAGGCATTACAAACCATAGGCAAATTAATGTCTTCTCAAAGAATAAAAAATGGCCTATATGCCAAAAGGAAAATGATGATTGAAGAAAATTCTCCAAATGGTGTTTGAGAAGCCTATAATGATGCCCCCTATAGGGAGTGGCCATCACATATGTGGATGGATAGTCCCTTGAAAAAGAAGTAAGAAGAAAATTAGAATTAACCTATGGTTAAGATTAATCTAAATGAGAAATGCTTGCATGCATTGATTTAAAAGGTACTAATTTGCCCAAAGGTGGTTATAATCAAGAATAAAAGTCAAAATAATGATTTTCCCATAGGTGGTTATAATCATTAAGAGGACCTAGATTGGCTAAAGATGGTGTTTGATATGGTTGTGCCCCAGTTAGGGTAGTTTAGTAAGCATAAATCAAGGATATAACCTAGAATACATATTAAAGATGAGTGGATGCAAAGTGATGAAATAGATGAATAGAAGAATGAGATTGATCAATAGAAAACATTTAGTTGTACCTACCAATGAGGAAATGCTCATCCTAATTAACAATGATACAACTACAATGGTCATTGGATTAATTTGATCAAGGGTGGGATGGAAGGATTTGCCAAGGTGCCAAGGAGAAACTTCTGTAGATCCATTGATTGTAGACCTTCTTGAAGCTGATTTTTGCTATAGCATGTGATGGTAGGCATCATGATAGAACATCATGAAGACCTGGTTGAAACATGCATAAGGACTAACTCCTAATCCAATAAACACTCAAAAATAATGCACCAATGATAAAAACTATGATGATAATGTTGACTTATGAATATGGATGGACTCAAGACTAATGTACATAAGGAATCACCTAATAAACACATATATACTGAGTTAAGGCAACAATGCTGAAAGCAAACAAACAAATTAAAAAACAAATAGAAAAATAAAAAACATAAACAACTTGAAATAAACAAACAAATAGAAAGCTTGGAAACAAACTCAAAAAAAAGTATCCTAATAATGACCACACCCTAGTAAGGTAGATTGAGGATAACTAACTAGGCTTAAATAAGACAATTATTTTTGGATTTTTGAGGAATCTTAACTCGTTAGAGAATGATAAGATACCTACTTAGAAAATGGCAAGGGAGTTTGGCTTAGGTTGCTTACAAAATGATAAGAGCGTATGGAAAGGGGGACTAAGGTGACCTCAACATAAATTGAGCATTACCTATTTAGTCCCAAAATGACCTCAAGTCATAGTAATTCCATCCACACAAAAGGCAAGGAAAACCCAACTAGGTCCCAATAAGCTTTCAAATCTAGCAAATGGCCAGTCAAATGAAAACATCAATGGCAAGGTGATGTGGCATGATAGACAAGTGTTTCCTCTAATTTACCCATAGGTGGTTATAACTATGATACAATAGAATATGTCAATGATACTAATTTTCCCATGGGTGTTTATAATTAGTAGCAATACTAGAGAGAAACTGATTTACCCATAGGTGGTTATAATCAGGATCACATAAACAAACTTGGTATAAGATAAAAAAATGAAATATATCTTGCTAAATTAACTGTCACACTACTTTCATAGAATACGATTGAAACTTGGACTTGATTGATTGTTGACACTTGATTGAAATCCTCTCATAAAAGGTGCAAGAATAACTAAATGAACCAAGATCAAAATAGGATTGGGTAGGATGACTAAAAATACGCATTAGTTTAGATAGGAATGGTATGGTTTTTGATAGATTGGATAAATTGGTAAGAGAGTTGCCCCCAAGTGAGAAGGTGATTAGTTTGGATATACGACAATGGAAAAAGGACATGTAACAATGATAATGGCATGGAAATGAAATGGTATGGTACATGTTTTTGGCCTAAGTGTGATAAATGGCATATGATTAGATTGTTCCTACTAAAGTGGAGATGCACGTCCTGATCAATAAATGATACAAAAAATAATTAATGATGTTAATTGTTATCCTACATCTCATCTAAATAGCTACTCTATCAAGAACTGGTTAGAGATTCGGATGCCAAAAATTTTATTGTGATCTTCATTGGTCATTGATTTTGATTCCTTTAAGCATCGATACAAGGTATCTTTATAGCCTCTACAAAGAAAAGTGCAACCATAGATGGTAAATAAGGACAAATAATGGATGATAAGTTTGTTTGTAAAATGGAATGGTAGATGATAATGGAATGTGTAATGGTAGGGAAACAAATGAAGATCAAGACTTTTAGTCACATGTAATGTTGTTGATACCAGATTTGATATAACTTTGGATGTGACAGGGCTAAAGACCTGTTCCCTCGATAAGACCACCAAATTTTTCTATTGTTTTGGCCTTAGAGTAGCTACCATCTAATTAGGTTGTAGATAGAAAGCTATTTTGATTTGATCTTTGATATTCTCTTCATCAAGAAGTGAATGATTTTTATGCTTAGCTATTGGCACCTCGATGAAGTTTTCACCAATGAAATTCTCTCGATTATCCCATAGCACCTTTGAGAAGGTTTCAATAATGAAAATTGGATTTTGACTTAAATTATCTTCTAGTGCTTCTTAAAATGCTTCACTAAAAGATGTTAAGTTTAAACTTTTCTTGTCAACTAGTGCCTTTGAAAATTTTTTACTAGGAGAGTGTTCTTCTTCTACATTAATTTGGTCTTGGCCTCCTTGCTCTTCTTCAACTACTATGTCACCATGGATGTATTTAAATAAAGTTTGATTATTTCAATCCCAATCAACACTTGTGGGAGATGGATTGTCAATAATATGGCTATGTTGGTTGATGGTAATGGAATGGGAAGAGGATACATAATCCTCATAGAAGATACTAGGATAAATTATGTCAAAGTTGAAGTACTCATCTTCAAAAACTATAGAAAGATCATAAATATATTCAAACTAATTTGTGAGGCATGCATAAATAATGTTGTAATATCTATGAACATATTCTTCTTCTAAATCTAATTATGACTTAAGGGACTCTGAATTTGACGTCAAGACTGATGTTGATTCTACTTTTGATGTTAAATCTAATACCAATTCAAGAATAGAACCCAATTCCAATGTTGATTCATCATTTGATGGGTACTCTATTATAATTATGTCTTGTTTAATATTTGGTATTAGATAAGTAATGACCTGTGATGGCATAATGGGCTCCACAAAAACTAGTTTTTCAGAGTGAGACTCCTCTAGGATGAGAAAAAGGTCAAGAGACAACTCCTTAGAGACTGGCTTGTCAAGGGTAGTTTCTTGAAAAATAGGCTTATATTTGAGGTAATTATTAACCCAAAGTTATTTATAATCATTAATAAGTGACTCACTAAAGACTAGCTTGTCAGTGTGAGACTCATCGATAATAGGTATAGGATTGAAAGGTGATTCATCACAAGTTGACTTATCATAAATGGTTGGTTCAACAGAAACATATTGAATTGGTTGAATCTCTTGGCCTTGGTTTCCAATAAGCTATAAAATACTAGTTTTGAATAAAACTTGGTCTTCAAATGATTGGATCGGTTGAAGTTTGAATAGAATTGGTACTAGACAAGGAATGGTATGTAATTGGATAATGGTAGGGCATTGGAGAGCATGATTGCTTGTAGGATCCAAAGGATTAAGTCCTAAAATGGTAATAATAGGGCATTATGGAGCTTGATTGATCACACAAGCTAATGCATCTAAGTCCTCATAAACCATATCATCCCAATCTTGAGTTGGATCATAATCTAGTTCTTGACTATGCTCTATGTACTGATTATCATTAAGAGGGTATTGATCCTTATCCAAAATGACATTATCTATAGTTAGGTTTTTAAATTTTTCCTCAAAATCCTCTTCATACTAATCAAGGTCTTGAGTTAGATCATAAGTTGGTTCATGACTTTGTTCCCGTGAATGATTATTTTGAGGTGGATAGAAATCTATCTCACAAACCATATTATCATCATTGGGGTCTTGACTAAAGCCACAAAAGTTATTTTGTGCGACCATTATATCATAAGTTAGATTGTACATGACTCCACCATAAGTGTAACTAGACATATCTTCATAAATGATGAAAGCTCTGAAAACAAAAAGACTTAGAGTTTTGCAAACTCTAAAAAACTATGTCCAAAAGACAAATGATTCAAACTTGGTTGAAAGTGGAGCTATATCTCCAAAATTATTGGTGCTAAGACTTGGCATAAAATAGTCTAACATCAAATGTCATATGCACAAAAGTTCAAGTGTCTGAATAAAAAATAGCATGTCAAAGGTCTAGGCTAAAGTGTTTCCAAACAAGGTCTAAACTAAGAAAGGGAAAAGTTGAGCAACTAGATCTTTTGTCCAAACATGGACTCAAAATATAGGCTCAAAAAAATAGGCATATGCTATGACTTTTAGCCAAATGATGTCAAAATCTAGACTTAAAATAAAGGCATGATGTGATTTGATTTAATCTAATAGGTTTGAAAAAAAAATTGAAATAAACCCAACACATAGAATCAAACATAAACATGATCAATTGGCATAAGGCATAAGGCAAAAGGATTTTGGAGAAAGGTTGTGTTATCCAAAATAAAGGCACAAACAATGACGAGGATAGGCATTGAACAAACAAACCATCAATCGTTTTCAATTTTGGTTAATTAATTAACTGATTTTATGCAACCTAAAAGAGAAAGATCTATGTATCATCCCCATGAATTGAAGCTTAAATATAAATCAATCAATGTTTGGATCCAAACTTAACAAGGTTAATTAAAAATCAGCATTGAAAACTATGATTTAACCAAACAAGATAGACAAAATTGGACAACATGTTGGCACAAAACAAAGGTCTAAATGGTATACATGACATGGTTTGAAACAAATATTTTTTGATACAATGGTAAACAAGTCTTGAAACAAATTGAGCAGCCTAATGGCATAAGCATGCTCAAATGTTATGTTTCAAAAGGCTCAAAGACAAAAATGGTTTGACATGATTTGGGTAGAATAAGGCTACCCTTATCAACTAAAATACATGGTTTTGACATGGTTATAAATTAAAAAATCAAGTTTTAGTCTCAAAACATACCAAGCAAAAATGACCAAAAATACACTAAGTATAATTGTCCAAATAATAACAAGGATATGGCAAAGTGGGGTTGACTAAAACTAATTAGATTTCAATCATTCTATGGGGATCAATTATATAATAATTTTCACATCAAATGATTCAAAAGAATAGCAAAAAAAATTTGTGTCCATGGCACTTGGCTATTTGTAAAAAGGTCTAGTCCTTTTTACAACCATTACATCCTGATATTCGCTAAGTGTAGTGTGATGTTCAAATGCAAATACATCTTGTGTGCAAGAGTGGTTGAAGTCAGTGCTAGCAAATGAAACTCTAGCTCAAATCTTCCCTAAATAAATTATGGGAGGTAATGAATTACCCCTCGCAAGTCAAGTTTTCATAAAATAAAAAATCATAAAATAGAAAGACTTTAGGGTCATGTCAAGGTCACCCAATACTATTGTGAGTTTTTAGGGAGTTCTTTAAATGAATTTATTTCTATGCTTTGGACTAGGATTTTTGTAATAGGAATGGAAATTTTGATTCCAAGGGTTCCCTAAAGGGGACAAGTGGAAGAGCATACACATGGCATCCCTCTCTTTGCCAAAAAACTAGATCAAACAACTAATTGAATACAAAAATCTTGGAAAGTTGAGTTTATTTTTAAGCAACAAATTGAAATATTGAGTGGTGTTATTTTGACCCCTTGGAATTAAGGTGTAACTTTAAAAGCCTAAATTATCAAAACATTCACTTAAGAACCTAAATGTTTCATTAAGCACCAAACAAGGTTCTTAATTCATTTTAAAAGTATGCCAAAGATGTCCTAATAGCATGTTTTAACAAATTCCAAGTCCACTGGTTACCTATCTACCCTTAAGGCATCACCCCAAAAGCAAATATATTAGATTAGAAATATTTATAGAAATTTTATAAATTTTTTGAAAATAATATAAAACTTGAAGCTAAACTCATGTCAGATTCTAAAAATTTAGGAGAAAACATTTGGTTTAAAAAAAATCATCAAAAATGGAGTCCATATGACCCCAAACCAAGAATTTGAAAATGGCCTATTAGCTCTCAGGTCAAGAAAAAGATAGTGACCACCAATAATTATACCAAATTGATGGTTGAAAATGACCATTGATAATTTACTTAACCATCAATAGTTCCTCTAACCAACGACTATTACATGTGTAAACACTTAAAGATAAAATCTGGCCAAATGAAGTTATAAAATCACTTAAAAAGAGTTTTAAGCATTCAAATTGAAATTTTAAAGTTTCCTCATGCTCTCCTTCATACGTGGGATGCATCTTATCCCATTGAGCATGCCATTATATGAACTAAGAATTTGATGATGACAAGGAGATTAGTATCATGTTAGCGGATAAATCAAATCAAAAAGCACATTAAACTAACACCTTCATGTCTAGTTACTAGGGTGAGATTAATAATAAAAATAAATGAAAATCACAACTAAAAATTAAGGAAAAACAAGAATCCTTCGCTTTCCTTAGATGCTCCAAATTCTTGTTATAGTGGCTTGCTCAGTTTGTGCTCATGAAGTCTACATCAATGAAAGCTTGGCTACCTCCATGTCTCCTTGGCACCTTGCTTGGCTTTGGCTTGGCTTTGGTTCAATATTTTGGCATCATAACTTTGGTGTTAATCATGGGATATATTGAGAGGGGGGGGGGGGTGAATCAGTATATCATATATCTTATAAAACTTTCCCTTAACCAAATTCCACTTAACTAAACATTCAAGATATGCAATAAAACTCAAACAATAAACACGACACAAGATAGAGAGAGACACCAAATATAACATGGAAACCCAATGTGGGAAAAATGATAGAGAACAATCTCAAGTATATGAATGACCACCAACCCAAACAATATTTGCAAGCACCAACTTGCAGGAGCACCAACCCTTTGTTGAGCACCAACCCAGTGACTATTCGTGAGCACCAACCCACAGGAGCACCAACCCCTTTGTGTATACTACACAACTATCTCTCAATGTTTCTATCTCAACAAATGATAGTTCCTTACAACATCTCTTTCCTCTCTCTCACCTTTGCTCTTTTAAGCTAGATATAACAAATACAAATCATATTCATCTCTCACAATTCCTCTTCTAAGCTAGATATTACAATATCAAATCAACCTCTCTCTTCCATATTACAAATGGCTTCTCAATACTTTATTTATAGCTTTCCAAATGACCTTTGGCCTTCCCTCTTTGTGACCCTTCAATCCTCATGGAAAATGGCACCAAACTTGTATGACCCTTCATATCCTTGCCTTTGAAAAGTCATGTGGTGACCCTTCATGAGCAAAAATGTCCTTCCCTCTTTTGTCCTCATCTTGGTGAATTTTCATATTCCTCAAAGTGTCTCTTCATAAGAAATTGTTCCCTTCCTCTTTTGTCTTCACTTGGTGACTCTTGGAATTCCCCAAGATGACTCTTCATGGGAAAATGCGTCCCATCCTTCTTTTGTCTTTACCCCATGGCTCTTTGACTTCTCCATGGGCCCTTCTTTTGTCTCATATGCAACCAAAAATATATTTTTTAATATTAAATAAATATTAACTCACATTATCCAAGATATATCTATTACAAATAACATTAAATGCAATGGGGCCTTTATCACCAATAATGTTATACCTTTGACATTAATGACAATATTTCCAACATTTGGCCTATAAGAGATTTTTAAATCAATTTTTCATGGTAAATTTGCACAAATTAAGCTTTTTGAAGATATTTTATCACAATAACTTTGCACCAAAATAGCTTAAAATTAAATAGGCAAGGCCTCCTATTTATATATTTTTATAAATGGCTAGAATCAACCTAAACCATCCATCTCAAGATGGAGATGTGTGGCTAAGGAATAATCTAATTTTGTAATTAAAATTCATAAATAGGCTCATCAATATTTGGGATAGGGGGCATTGAATAGGCATGTAAGAGCTTTGATGAGGCATGGAGTGGCTTGATTCAGATATTTATGGCATTTATGGCCTAGGGATGTCTTCCTAAGGAATGAGGTCACCTGATGATGCAGTTATTCACAATCAATTTCCAAAAAGATTTATTCAACAAGTTTTCATGGAAAATTAACTTAAGGCCTTAACTTGGATTAATTATCTCTAAGTATGATTAAGCACTTTGATGCAAACCTAGGCACAAATTACTTAAATTGATCAGAATGTCTTGTTATTATCCAAAAATTTAATTGGATTAGAATTAGAAGTTGATGTCAAATGTGTTGGAACCATTATCCCATTTAGGATGTTGTCAATGTAAAATAACAAAGGCACATGTATAATGCAAGATATTTGATAGAAAAGAGAAATCCAGAGCAACTAGATGCAAAATTGGTATTTTGACTCAAATTCATTGAATCAAAGTTAGTTGGCCCATAAATTCCATTGCCCCATTTAATGATACCCTAGCCAAAATTGTCACTTGAATATATCAATTTCAACTCATTTAATGTGTTTTAGTGTTTTTAATCCAAATTATGCAATGTTGATATAAATTTGTCAAAATCCTAGTCGGAGGTTATCAATGGCCAAATTTAGGTGTCTACACCAATAACCCTAAAAGAAACACCTACAGGTGGCTAGACAAATAGTTGGTCTTAATCTTAAAGGAAAGATAGATAAGGGTTTTAGAAATTAATTTGAACTAAATCACCTATAGATAATATTCATGGACCATTAGAAAGTTAGGTATGTGGATATGAGGTCCAAACTCATAAGAGAAGGTAAGTAGGATTTCTAAGAACAACTACAAGATACATAACACATATTAGTCTAAGGTGAATATAATGAGAGTTTGTAGAGATGTTTGAAGGGGGTTATTTAACCCATTTGGATATATAAATCATGTTAAAAAGTGTGGAAAAGTTAGTAATGATAGTCTTGAAATCCTAAACACACAAGATGTAGTCATATAAAATACAAAAATTGGTAACTTGAGCATGGATAATGACACCCAACCCATAAGTCACTCTTGCTTGCTCTCATGACCCTTATAATCTTGTTTTCACTAATTCTCAATCATTCATAGCATTTTATACTTGATCTTAGCTGAGCTAGACTCCTCGTTCCAAGATAAATCAATCCCTCTAGGTCTCATCTACTCAGGACAATAGCATCGGTGCCACTCTTATCCAATTTTGACACTAGTATCCAAGTTTATTTCTAGCCCCAATAGTCAATTTATTTTGGTTCCCTATCTTTATCCTTGTTGGTGTAATGCGAGTATATCTAACCCATGACCAATAGATCCCTATAAAATCCCATTCAAAGATCATTTGTAAAGGGTTGGCAATTACCACTAAGCAAGCAAGAATACAAGCAAGACCACTCAAGCAATCTTCCCTATTCTCTACATGTAGCCAGCTAATATACTTACAAGATTATTTAAATCCTTACACCAGCCCCTATCCATTTCAAGCACATCCAGTTTAGCATTATGCATCTTCATACACTCAATTTCACGAAGCACGTCAAGTGGGAGAACTACATATGGCTTGATCCATCTTCAGAGTATTGGTATATAAGCAGTGTGACCACACAAGGGGTGTGGATCCTGTCCAGTGAATCTTACACACACTACCCCCCCTCTTGTTTGAAGTTGATCAAAGCATAATAGAAGGGTTTAAATAAATAATCTACTTTACAAGGAATTCTACAAACTTCCAGCTAATGAAACTTCATATACAGGGTCACACAAACCTACCAAACAAAATCTAGAAAGCTCAGATCCTTAGGATAATAATGGTAGAGGTGGAATACAACACTAGTGCCATTCCTATCTAGTTCTAGCATTCTTGTCCAATTAGAAAATGAAGTTTAGATCTTAGTTTGTGATAGTGTCCCAATCTTACATTGTTAATATCAACCTGTCTCAGTCAGATCAATATAGTTTTAAGCTAAGTCATATTTCTCTGTATTCCTTTGCTATTTTTAGAAAGTCTAAATAAAAATTAGAATTAAAAAATTAGTAGGTTATCTATAGCATAATTATTGATTAATTTTACTACTCAGACCCTTTAACTAAATAAGGAATAAATATACCAATATTCCCAAAATTGTTAAATCATTTGGTGAACCCAACTTACTTTGTTTACACATAAAACCCCTAAAAACCCTACGGTAAGTATCCTACTAATTTTTTCCTATTTTTTTTAATTTTTTTACATAAATATTAAAATGAAAAATTATCATTAAATTTTAAAATTTCATAGTAAATTTTAAAATAGATTTCTGTCAAACACTATTTTCCCATACTAGGTCCTAGTATTTTCCCAGTAATTTTCCAATAATTTTCTAATTTTTTACTAGCATATTAGAATTAAAAAATCACTTAAATTTTTAAAATTCAATAGTATTTTTTATAAATTTATTTTTCTCAAAACCGTAGTTGCACATACTAGGTTCTATTCAATCAAGATTTTTCCAATAATTTTCTAAATTTTTAGTTGCATATTTCACTCTAAAATTCACTTTAAATTTCAAATTTTCATAGTATTTTCCAAATAAATCATCTTTCAAACCCTAGATGCATACACTATGTCCTACTACTTTTGAGATATCACCTTACATTCTACAATCAAATTTGAAAAATGGATCTCACTTATTTACAATTTTTTCTTACATTTTTAGCAAATAATAAGGAGACCATACTTGGTCCTATCATGTACATGAATGATGAAATTTACCATATTCTAATGCAAAGCTTTATTTTTTACTTTTCATGTCTACTTTTTATAATATGGGATGATATTAAGAAAGTCATTGTTAAACACAGTAAGATACCTCTCCTTCAAAGCAAAGTTTACTTATCTTTAATACAAGGTTTCACCTCTTGCTTTATATCTCTTATATGGAAAAAAATTCAAGTCTATCATGATAAACACATTATAAATGTCATAGCACATGCCATAGTTTCTTATGCATTCATGTAAAAATTCATGATCTTTATCCCTTGCTTTCTATCTCTCATATGGAAATTTTTTCAAGTTTATCATGCTAAACACATTAGAAATGTCATAGCACATGCAAAAGTTTCTTATGCATTCATGTACAAATTCATGCTTTCTATCCCAAACTTGTTATATCTCATATGAAATGATATTTTTAAACATATTTTTATACAAATTATAACTCCAATTCTATACATTTTATCTCAGATTCATGGTTTATATCTAGAGGATCCATTCATGAGTTAACAACCACCTATCAAGTTTCAATGTCATATTTTATGCACAGGAAATAGTTTTCTTCTCCTCCTCTCCCCCAAGAGGGTTATATGTACTTTCCCTCTAACCAAGTCCATGATATCACCCATATAAAAGGTGAGGCATACCATACTATTGTTCCTGATGTATACATCCATCCTATAGCTTCTTCCAAACCTCTTCAACATATGTGCTTACATGCTCAATCAAAAGCAACTAGGGTTTTCACTTGTGAGACTCTAAGGGATCAAATAACCATTATGACCAAGTTAATTTTATATTTACAAACATAAAATCAGATATTACATGAAAAGATCACAACATTGGAAAATTAGATTATAATGCAAAAGCCTCAAAGGCATCTTAGTGCCAATCATGTATATGTGCCTTCACCTAGTCAATTGGTTGCAAGTAATGTTACATATCAAATCAAGAAGTCAAAACAAAGTAACTTTACAACTAGTGATTCAAACAAAATTAAAAGATCAAATAAGAGTTCAAGGGAAGTACTAAGGGAAATGATTAAATTTAAGTTGATCAAACTACCTCCTCTACATCTAGTAAGAAAATTCATATATTATTATGCATATCATAGAATGGATGGAATCACACAAATTCATTTTTGGCATTAAAACAACATATACAATAGATAAATGCTAATGAGGACCCTATACAAGGTAAATTAACTAAGCAATCCATAGTTACATAGGAACACATTCATAAAGGGTCAAATTTAGAAATAGTACAAAAATTATTACCAAAGCATAACTCAGAAAAACAAAAGGTTCAAAAAGCAAAATTAGAAAAAGAAATAGTACCACAAGCATAGGTAAAGCACAAAAAAGATGCAAATATACCTCTCCAAAATGAGTCTCAACTTTCAAAGTAGTATGGGTTTGGTCAAAAATATCTACAATAGTTTGAATATCAAGGTCAAGGGTTAGGAAAGCATGCTCAAGACATCGCTACTCCTATTCTATCAATTGATAATGTTTATCACCAAGGTTTGGGATTTATTGAACATCCTAAGGAAAATCATTCACAAACATAATTTATCAAAGGAAAAGATCTAGATACAAGAAAATTCGACATTAGCATTCTATTGGTTCAAAATCAAGATGATTATGATGAGTGGAACAAAATAGGTTATTATGATTTCCAAGATATCAGCAATGAATTCAAATATTTAGTCATATTCATAGCCATTCCCTCATGCTTAACAATCATGCACAATACCTCTCTCTGATACAGGACACCATGATAGGGAGTCTCCTATGATACTCATCAGTTAGTATCATATCTTCTCAACCTTAATTGTGCATAGTTTCTTTTTGATTACTTGTACATAATTTCTAAACTTTCTTGTGCATAGTTTCTTTATGATTGTGTTTTAAAAATTTTGGGAATAATTGGAGTTTTATTCCTAATTTAGTTAAAGTACTAGATTGATAAATCAATAAAAAATAGAAAATAATTAAGCTATTGATTTTTGAAGTTTATTTTTAATTATATCTTTTCTAAAAATAGTAATAAGAGAGATAAAATAAGACTTAGCTGAAACTATGTTGATCTGATTAAGACATGGTTTGATATTCACTTTCAGGCCTAGGACATTATCATAAACATGATTCTAGATTTTGTTTTTTGATTGTATAGGAGCATTAAAGGTGGATAGGAGTGGCATCAGTGCTATTATCCTTATCTGATGTTTTTGTCTTGAGGATTTGAGCTTTCTAGGTTTTATTCGATAGGTCTGTGTGATATTGTTTCTAAATTTGTGAAGCCTCATTTTTAGTAGTGCTCCCTATAGATCTAATTTTCTTCATTTATATGCCTTAAATATACTTGAATGAAACATTGATAAATAGTAAAAATGGGTTAGTGTGTGTAAGATGCATTGGATGTGCTTCACACCCCATGTATGGTCACACTGACTACATATCAATACTTTGAAGAGGGATCAAGTCATATGTAGTTCTCTCCTTAAAAGTGATAGGTGTGATTGTGATATGAGAATCCAAGGAATTATAAAGTAGATGTGCTTGAGGATGGCTTGGGACTGATGTAGAGATTTAGATATACTTAGGATTTTAATGGATGGTTGTATGTAGAGAATAGGAAGATTGCCTAAGTGGTTTCATTTGTATTCTTGCTTGCTTGATAATATTTTCCAACCCTTTCTAAATGATCTTTGATTTAGCTTTGATAGGGATATATTGGTCATGGTTTGAATTTTTTCATGTTAGGTTGACAAGGATAAGGATGGGAAACTAGAAGGAATTGACCATTAGGGATAGAAATGAGATTAGACAATAGCATCAAAAGTTGATAAGAGTGGCATTGGTACTATTATCCTAGGCAAAAAAGACCTAAGGGGATGGATTGGTCATGAATAGAGGGTCTTGGGTTAGCTAGGGTCAAGTTTGGAAGGCCATAGATGACTGGGAATCAGTAAAATAAGCCTATGGTGGTCATGATAGCAAGCAAGAGGGACATGTGGGTTGGGTGTCATTAGCCATGCTCAAATTACTAATTTTTTCCTTTTATATGACTACATTTCCCCCCACCTTTATTATAGTGATGCAATAAAGTGAAATAATTAGATAAAGAAAAAATAGAAAGCATACCTGAACTTACTTGCAAGGGTGAAGCTTATGAAGCTATGTAATGTTGGGTCTGCATAAAGAGAGCACATTATAAAGTGTAAATCTAAAAGTGAAAACAAAGAGTAGAGCAGTTCTTACTAATACACTATATCTAAAATAAAAATATACAAAGTTGGGTAAGAGATAGAGAGGAAGAGAAAGGAATGAGTACACCTCACTGGGTATGCGAACCAATATAAAACCTATTATGTTGCTGAATAATGCTAGATGTGTTGGGTGATGCTAGATGTGTGTTGAACCAAGAGTAATATCATAAATGGATTTGAGTACTCAATTCCATATAAGTTTCTCAAGAATACAAAGGCTATCCTTTTGTCTCCATCATTGCCCACTAAGTGAAGCTAGGTGGTCATGCGTGTGTTGATCGATGTTTGGACCATGTGTCTAATCCCTTTGGATAAGTGACTCAAGAATACAAATTCTAGCTAGTCCTTTGGTTCCATCAATGCCCCATGAATTGAAGCTATAAATTGATACTAGTATGGAATGTGTGTTGTATGACATGGCTCTTGAATCCCATGAATGTATTGTGATTTGACAATGTTGGCATGGATAGATGAATGTATGCTAGAAACTAGGCCACTCTTGGCCATTCCAAAATTGGTGCATTAGGCTTATATGAAATCCACTCAAGAACTCGGGTACTCAAAATTTAGGATTTTATGAAATACAAGCCAAAATGATGCTAACTACCTGTAGATGGAGTAAGGCATGTAACTACTATGAATTATTGGGTAATGTTAAACTCAGAAATAAAGAAAACAAATGTGTTGTGTAGATTACCCCCAATCACTGGTGTCTAAAACATGGATTTTGATCTAGAAGTTATACCAATTACCCTATCTAAAATTGGAAGCAAGAGATATCATGTCTTGCATGATGCCCTTGATGTTTAGATTGTTTGAGAAAAACTATATTGAAACTATTAATTCTGGTCTAAACTATAGTTGAAAAAACTATAACTAAACTTACCCTTGTGTCTATTCCTAAAAAAATTGGTTTTTCTACTATTTAGATAAGATCACTAGAAATAAATAGTAACACCACCATCACTATAGTCTAGTCTCAGCACTAATATCCTAGGCTAAATCTGATGACTGTTCTAGATTATTCATTGTCTACATGGTATGTTACGATTGGTTAGATGTTTGGTTTTTGTTTTGGGTGTTTTTAATGTTATTGTTTCAACCATTAGGAGCTTTTATCTCTGAGACAAAACCCCTAATTCTTATCTCCTCTTTTGAAGGTAGGAATGAAAACCCTGTAGTGACTGGCCTTAGAAAAAAAAGCCCTACAAGTGTGTTATGTTGCAAAGATACATGATATAGCATTAATAATCAATAAGATATCACAAGATATAACATGGCTTATTTTGAGAGATTTTTAAATAAATAGGGGTATGTCTAGATAGATATAACAATGTAATAATATGCACAATGTACTAGACTAGAATGTAAAGTTTGGTTAGTTGTTAGTTCCATCATGATGTCCATCATGACATCCAAGAAAGCAAGATAAATGCATGATGTGGATCATGGAATTGCAAACAAATAAAAATAAACATGCAACAAGCACACAAGGCAAGAAGTGAGAAGTGTACAAGAGTGGCCAAGGGGCCAAGCAAATAAGGGACATGGGCACATGCCACTCAAAATGGAAAGAAAGCATACAAGCCATGTTCAAATGCCACATACACATACATTTGAAATAAGCAAGTTGGTGTGGAAGCCATAATCACATATAGGATTACATGCAAAGGAAATTAGCAAATGTCCTAAGATAGACACATGAATAGAAGCAAATAACATTGGCAAATGTCCTAAGGCACACACATGAATAGAAATAAAAGACATTGGCAAATGTCCTAAGTGCACATACAGGAGACAAACAAGAACTGATAAATGCAATCATATCAAGCTAATGCTAAGAAAGAAATGAAAGCATGTAAAATATTATAAGTACAAATTCATCTAACTAATTAAAGGAAGAAGTGAATGTATGTAAGAAATGTTAGTACAAGACTAGTTATATGCTAAGAAATACACAAGTGTTATATACTAGTGAGTGTTGATAGAGTAATCTATGTAATCAAGTGAGTAATGTACATCAACATGATGACTAGAGTATGTGGTATAGTAATGACATAACCTGGATGGTGTAGTCATGTAGAAGATGCCCCCTGTGGGTAGATATATTGATTTGTGTCTTAATGTATAAGTAAGATTCCCCCTCAATGGGTAGAGTGAAGAAATTAAAGAGCTGGATGTCATTGCACACACTTAAATAAGATTAAGTGAAGCATGGTAATGTAGATAAATCAATAATCAATAAGCATATAATATAAAATGTAAGTCTAGCATGATAGTAGAACTGTAAAGCATGGATAATGCATACAATTGAAATATTTTTGGTGTTTTTGTATTTTGAATATATTTGAATGTTTTTGGATTTTTTGAAAGTTTTTAATTATTTAAAAATAAGCATGAAAAACTATGTATAGGTAATATTGAGAAAATTATGTACAAGTAATCATAACGAGATTATATACAAGTATATGAATAAAAAGGCTAGGGTGGAGGGGGTAAAGGATCCAAGGATGGAGCTCACTAGGGAGGGAGATGGAAGAAAGGATCATGACCATCATCAAATGCCTCTAGATCATCAGCATAAGTATCATAATATGGTACATATGTTTTGTACATGGTGTCATTCTATCGAGGGCAAACTGAAGGTTGCTCTGGTGGTAGAGTTGTTGATTCTCTTTTGGGACATTTATGTCTCATAATAGATTGCTTCAGTGAAGAAGTTGATGATGATGGTTCTATAATGTGAATAATAAAATTATCTTATAGATTTTCCAATATCTTCTATAAATATCTACATGATTTTGTATCATGACCTATCATCTTATGAAAAATACAAAATGGGCAACCATCCTGCTATGATAATCTGCTAAGAGATCTATGTTGCATTATAGGTAAGGTGTTTAATCTATGATCAAGTAACAATTGTAACATAATATATGGTATATTTTGTGTGTTTCCTTCTTTAATCTATATTATTAGACATATATCCATAGAGTTAACCATGTGAACTGTATGTGCCAAGTGATTTATCTATGGGTGCAGATGTGGAATAGATCTGGAGAGTGTAGTGTGAGATGCTAAGAATGATGTAGGATGTCTAATGAGAGATATACAATCATCTTGATACTCTCCTAGGCCAAATGGTGTAAACCTTAGTCCACACAAACAATCATCTATGAGTGTGGGTGTCGTATCATCATCTAAAGAAGCTTGGGAATCTATATCAGCATCATGTACATATGGTAACTCAAAATTTACCACTAGGGGTAACTATGATATGGTAGTCTCATCAACTATAGTATTACAATACAATGGTTTTGTGAGAGTATTTGTAATTTTTGGAGTAAATGTATCTATAGAATCAACTGGTACTCTTATAACTACTATTGGTGAATGTATAATTGTAATAGGTGTAAGAATCATGACTGATGGAGTAGCTGAAATAGTTGAAGCTACTATGACTAGCTACATATCTAAAACTAAGGGTACAATTGTAAGTGAAGGAGTGTGAGAAATGATATTCTCTCCAAACTCATATCTATGTATCTGATCAAGAGAAATGCAATGAGGTAGTGGTTGAACTATGAGATGAGGTGTCCCATCTGGCAAAATAGTCAAAGATGACTATGTAGTTTGATAATATCTAGATGGCTAGTTATCTATTGGACATGTGTATAGGTATCCTTCATGGAGAAACTTAGAACATCGATTAAGAGTAGAAGTAAATACCCCCATATCATGTATCTAGGGTCATTTGATTAAAATATTATAATGAAGAGGACCTGGCATGACCTAGAATTGTGTAGAGAGAGTTTTGGGTCTTACCATTATATCCAAAGTAATGGTGCTCAATGTTTGTCATGGTATAGCATCAAAACCTCTAATTTTACTATATGATTTTTTTCATGGATGCCATATCTACTCTCATGGTCTGTAAGAATGTAATATTGCATATATAAATTCTAGAACAAATATCAACTATCACTCTCTTAACTGTGCTAGTTTTGACTTGAGCTTGCATAAATAGTGATAAATTTTGATCAATAATTATCTAATATGGAATGTCATCATTATTGAAAGTAATAACATATTCTATAGTTTTTAGAGTGTTGACTATTGATACAAAATAAGAAGGCTCTAAATCAATGGGCATAGAAGTATACGTGAGTGCCTTATAAAGAATGTTTTTGAACACATTGGCTTTTTGAAGTAGTTCTAACATCAAAATCTTAGCTACAGTGTTTTTCAATTGATTAACAATATCATATGCATTGTGTATATATACTTGTGTGGGTGGGTTAGGCTTAGGATGACAAGGAATAAGAGGATCAAGGGGCTCCTGAAAAGGTGGGGGAGGCATGGTAGCACATCAAGTAACATCTATGACTACATTAAATACTATTCATATAGTACTAATAGTAGATATGAGAGGAGAGAGAAGATAATCGATAGGTCAAGCTGGTGGAGGGACAAAGGGTGTCAACTAGGCTCTTTGGTGATGGGTAGTGACCTAGGGAAGGGTAAAATAGACTGCACAACATGACTCAACATGGGATAGAGGATCTGAAGGAGGTGATGCAAAAGATATTTTAACATGTTATTTTAAAATAACTTCCTTAACATCATCCCATATTATTAAAAATAAACATGAAATGTAAAGAATGAACTTTGTACTAACATATGATAAACTTCATCATTCATGTACATGATAGGACCAATGAAGGTCTCATTATATTTTGCTAGAAATGTAAGAAAAATTTGTAGATAAGTGAGATCCATTTTGTGAAATTTGATTTTATAATGTCATTTCTATGGACTGGTGTCGATTAAGATAGGTAACTGATGTTAGTGTTTCTACTGATGTCAGTTACTATGTAAAAAATGTGGCAACCAAAAATTGGCAAAATAAAGTTAGAAAATCAATTTTCAAAAGTTTTAAAGGCTCAAATATACATTTTAGAGTTGCAAATGGATCTCTTTCATGTGTGAGATGCATCTAATCCCACCGGGCATGCCATAATGTGATTTAGGAATTTGACTCAAGAGAGGATGGTTAGTATGGTGTTAGTTCCAAAATGAAAACAAAATAAAACAAACACACTAATAGGATAACATCTCTAGGCCTAGACACTAAGGAGAGCTTAGTTATCAAACATGAATAAAACACATAACTAAAATTCAAAATAAACATCTTTTACCTTCCTTAGATGCTCCAAAATGCTTGTTGTAGTGGCTTGCTTAGCTTGTGTTCATGAAATCTTTGGCAATGGAAGCTTGGCTACCTTTATCTCTCCTTGGCACCTTTGGCTTGTGGCTTGGATTGGCTTGGAATCAATTTGGCATTATAACACTATTTTATTGAAGATTTTGGAACCATTTTTTTAGTATAAATTTGCATAATCAAGACTTATAAATGATGTTGTGAGGCCTCCTATTTATATATTTTTGGATTTGATCATAATCAAATTGAACCATCCATCTCAAGATTGAGATGTGTGGTTGAGGATTAATTCAATTTTTGGAATTAAGTTTGTAATTATCCTCATCATAGAATTGGAATAAGTGGAAATTAAGAGGCATGGAGGGCATCACAAAAGGCATTGATGAGGCATGGGAGGCATGAATCCTTATATTTGTGACATTTATGGCCTAGGGATGTCTTCCAAAGAAATGAGGTCACTTGATGATGCAGATATTCAATATTCATTTCCAAAAATAAGTATTCAACAAGTTTAAATGGAATTATTAATTAGGCCTTGATTTGGGTTAATTATCTCTTAAGTATGTTTAAGCACTTTGTGCACAAATTACTTAATTTGATCAGAATGCCCTATTATTGGTCCTAAAATTGATTAGATTGGAATTAGAAGATGATGTCAGATACATTGGAACTATATTCCCATTTATGATGTTAGCAATAGTAGATAACAAAGGCATGTGTCTTGTGCAAAAGATTTGATAGCAAAGACCAATCTAGAGCACCCAAGTGGAAAATTGGCATTTTGACTCAAAATAAACTGATCAAAGTTAGTTGGCCCACAAATTGCATTGCCCCATTTAGGGATACCCTAGCCAAAATTGGTACTTCAATATGTCAGTTTCACATCATTTAGCATGTTTTAGTGTTTTTAGGCCAAATTGTGCATTTTAGGTAGAAACTAGACAAAATCCTGATTGGAGGTTATCAATGGCCAGATTTAGGTGTCTACATCACATACCATATTCAAACCTATAGGATTTGGAACATATTGAATTGACTTGTATATATAAAATAAGGACAAATCATAAACTACTACAGACACACAATATTCTATGAATAAAGGAAAGGAAAAATATTGACCACAAATATATCCTAAATGTGAAGGATAGTTGCAACACTATCATACACCAAGTTAAACCAATAATACAGGTCAACAAGCCTTGGACAAATAAATATTAATATAATTCTTTCAATAATGAAGAGTTGGAAGATTATAATATTCCAATGATATTACATATAACAAAACTCTATAATACATTAAGTATAATATTATAGTTACTACTTGACCAAAAATTTATCACATTACCATCTACTTGACATCAATCCATGGAACACCTTTTAAAATCAAGAAATTTAACTATGTTTTAGTTATCACTAATCATGAGATATGATATAAATCATTGTGAAGCATCAAAAAATAGATTCAGAAATAAAAGAACAAATGCATTATTAGGATTTTACTTGATCGATAATAAAAAAAATAGAATCAAATCCATAAAAGTGATAACTATAATAATTATGACTAAGAATCATCCTTGATAAGAGCCACTGACTATTACTTTATTCATGGAAGGTGAATAATACATTAATGTTTAGATTGATGATTAAAAAAAACATCCATATGAAGTGTCAAATGTTTACACCAATTTCAACATAAAACTATATAATTACAGTTTAACACACATTGGCTCAAACCTTGTAAATATATTTTTTTACTAATAGCTTGTGGTCCCAAAGTGGTTAATACACCCATATGGGTCATTCATCCTAAATATAGATTAGCCTTAACATTATGACAATATTTTTTGAAATAAATGGAAGCCATATTAGATTCGACTAACCAACATATCACTTTCTTACATCACAAAAAAGATTACAATTTGGCATGTCAATGTTATGTACAATACATGGGCAAAATATTCAAAATAAATAGAAAACAAATAGGTGAAACAATCAAAACCTAAATAATAAGAATAATTTAAATTATGTAACCTCAAAGAAAAACCAAGATGTGATGATTTTAATCCTAATGAACATAACCTATTTTCAAACACATGATTGAAGTTTTTAAATATTCAAAAAGATACAAAATAATAAAATAATCAAAAAATGAAAAACCATTCACATATTTACATATTATCACATGTTTTGTATATTTCGTATTATTTACATAAACACATGCATTTCATGGTATTTGAATGCTATGAAAGACATACATGTTACACATGGACATATAGATGTTGGTTTTCCCTCTACCTAATAGCCACATGGATACTAGGGGCATCTTGTTTCAATAGGTTTAAATATATAGGTTATATACTTCTATGAAATTTATAACATTTTGAACCACTTATATTGATTACACATTCCTTTCTAGTTACTTATTTTTTACATTACATTACATGATTTGGTACTTTACTATGATATGACATTATTACATATGGATGGTGTATACTAGTCCCTTGTTCTATGCTCCATTGATGTTGTTAATATTTTACATGAAAAAATACTTTTTGTGTGACTATTGTGTGTTTCCTTTGTCTTATCTTGATGCGACATTATTGATGTCAAGCATTTTTGAAAATTTGTATGTCTTCCTGCATGTCATATTTGGTTTTTTTTGTTGAAAATCTTTATGTCACTTATATGTGGCTTTTGGCCTATGTCTGAAAACTAACGCTTGTGTTTGATAATATAGATAAAATTAAGGGTTTCTATGATATATATCATGCACTATTACTATTAATTCTTATTCATAAATACTTATCTTTCTTGCTTCATTGATATGCCTACCTAGACATGACACTTGCATGCCCTATATTCCTTATGTTACATATGTGCCTTGATTGATATATACATTACTATGATGACATATTAACCACATGATTAAATGGCATTAAATGATGATATATATACACATGACATGATAAAATTCATTATTATTTTGAGATAAGTGACTTACTAGATACATCCTTCATCTCAAAAGAGGCTAATTATAATGGTCTTGTCATAGAGATATAAGCTTCCATGACCAAATAATCATAACAAAGCACATGTTACAAAAATTTAAAATATTAAAATGGTTAAGATATAAAATTATTTTAGATAGATGACAAATATTGGCATATTTATATAGAGTATTGGGGAATATTCTATGCACATACATAGATTCAAACACACTTGGGTGCATATGCATGGGCATATGACCAATAGTTTACGGGAACAAAATTTTAGACTTTTCACATTTATATACATTTAGGATACATGTTCTAGAATTTAACATATATATTTAGGGGTAATATATTGGTTCATGCAATTATACACAAAAAAAAAGTTATAGTTGAATGACAATTGGTTTTAATTCAACTTCATACAATCAAACTTGTGTACATGATAAGGGCATGACCATTGTCCATTGCATTTAGATCGTGTATTTTTTTACATGGATTGAATTTGATTAAAAATTAAAATTAAATCTATAATACATCTATAGTGGTTGGTTCATTTTTTATGAGCAAACCTTGCTTGATGGTTTTTTCATTTAACTACATAGAAATTAACTTGAATGAACCCAGTTTCATAGTTCTCTCTCTTTTTACTATATAGTTATTTGGGATAATACATTATGTACTTTTCCCCACATTCATGAGTTTTAGGGTATGTTTCCTTCCTGACTCAATATCTTGAATACCTACACATGTTTGGGGCATAATCACCCCAATTATCCATGTGCTTAAAAAAGGAATCAAAGTTCTCCAATTCTTCAACAAGAGATAATCATCTCTAGAAAGTTGAAAAAAGAAACATGGATTTTATCAACACATAAGTGTAATATAACCCATGCTCTTTCAATTTTTCAATTTAAAATATTAGATTTCACATTTTGACATTGACTAATTTTTTATTATTGCAGGTTACATGGAGCAAAGTTATACTTTTGGAGTTATCTCACATAAGGCAAAGTGTGTTGTAGACATAAAGTACATTTTATAATTTTAT